>JAPFFP010075620.1:0-23340 GCA_026153255.1 Solanum medicagineum | reverse complement strand
GGAGCCTGAGGGGGTTAGAGATAACCCAGCAGAAAGGACAATCCCGATATAGTTTACCACTGATCAGTTGGCCATTTGTATTACAGCTGTGCAAAGATTATACAGTAAAGGTACAGTAAAGGTAAAGTAATGTAAAGAACATAAAGTACTCGATTCCAAGATATAATGAAAGGATGGTCTCTTATCCTACATAATTGCATAGTTTCATTTGCGTTATCACTTGATATATAGTGTTTCTCGCCTTACATATTCAGTACAATATTTCGTACTGACATCCCTCACGGGGGACCTGCATTTCATGCTGCAGGTACAGGTGCTACTAGATCTCCCCAGTAAGGGTACAGGATATCCAGCTGCGACTAAGCTCCAGGTTGCTTTTGGGCTTTGTTTGTGTCTAAAGCTTATATGTTTATATTGTACAGATAGTCGAGGCGGGGGCCTGTTCTGACCCTTATCAGATTTTGTTCTTTATCTAGAGGCTTTGTAGACTATGTATATCAAGTGTGTTCATGTTTAGTACGTAAAACACTGTGGTCCCAACGGCCTAGTCATACACATTTTCTTTTGGCTTATTATCATAGTTTATTTTCTTAAAGGCATGTCAAATGTGAAAATCCATTATAGTGTGTATAGAAAGTGTATAGATATAGGTTGGTTCTCCCGGGCCGTATCGGCAGCGGGTGCCAGTCCGCCCTAACGGGACTTGGGCGTGACATCTTTAGATTGTAGGAGATGGAATTACTTCGGTGGTTTGTATAAGTCTTTTTATTTCACTAATTACTACTATTTCAGATACTTCATGTTAACCTGATCATGATTTTCCTACCCTAGAGGGACTTCTTGATCATTTCTACGAACGTAAAGCCCCAATTTGAATTCCTTTTATGTACAGAAATATCCTCTTGGGAAAAACCCATGCACCGACCCCATCATCTTCACCCTGTAGGAACTACGAGATCACCCCAAGGACGCCTTCGGCAGCTCGTGGGATTGACGTGAGGAGTAGGGATGCTCCTCAGATGTCACAAATAAATCTCAGGGCCCTTTCCTATTCTTTATCTTGATATGTTTGCCAGATAAAGTCAAAATCTATCCTAAGGTCCCAAATTAGACCAATGAAATTATGTCAGCTATATTTAAAATTACTAAATAAGTGCTTCTAAATTTATTTCCTATTTTAAGAATTTTAATTTGGCTTTGTTGATTAATAACCTTATCATTAAATAAAATAAAAAAAATGTGCTTTATAGGAATATCACATATATATTTCAACCTCAAAATTTTCAATTATGAAAAAAAATTAGAATTTGACAATTGGCTTTTCCGTAGAAATGAAGAAAGAAAATTAGTTGAACTTAAGAAATTGAACTTAACGAAAATCAAAAATAAAATAAGGAATCCCAAAAATATTCAATTTTTATTTATGGTTCCACATTTCATTTACATGCAATAAAGTACCTTGAAAGATTTAAAGGTAAGAATCGCATTTTTACTTCAGGAAATGAAAAACTTGAATCCCAGTACAATTCACTAGTCAAACTTAGATAAAAAATAGGCCTATTTCAAAGGAGACTAGTAATTAATCCCTTTCATATCATTTGACCAATTGTAACTTCATGATTTCAATAAGTAAGAATAGAAAATTCGATTCAAGTTTAAAATTAATTTAAGTTAGTCCATATTTTTACTCTTTATTCACTCCTTTCAAAAGAGGTAAGATCCGGTGAATCGGAAACAATTAATTAAGAATTTGGGTTGAAAATGCACCGACTTTTTTCATGGATCTTATGAATGGGGTCTTGATACCATACCTTGATTTGTTCGTTGTGGTTTTCGTTGATAATATCTTGATCTACTCTCATAGTGAGGAGGAGCATGTGAGTCATTTGAGGGTGGTGCTTCAAAGATTGAGGGAAGAGAAGTTGTATGCCAAGTATGAAAAGTGTGAATTTTGGTTGAAAGATGTTGCCTTTCTAGGTCATGTGGTCATGGAGGATGGTATTAAGGTGGATCCTAAAAAAATGGAGGTGATCAGAAATTGGCTTCGATCTTTGACCTTGTCGGATATTAGAAGCTTCTTGGGCTTAGCGGGTTACTACCGGAGATTTGTGAATGGGTTCTCTTCTATTGCTT
The DNA here is from genome assembly GCA_026153255.1 of Solanum medicagineum. Lineage (NCBI taxonomy): Eukaryota > Viridiplantae > Streptophyta > Magnoliopsida > Solanales > Solanaceae > Solanum > Solanum medicagineum. The sequence goes on along the minus strand of JAPFFP010075620.1, from coordinate 21,207 downwards.
CTTCCATTACTAAGTTAACTAAAAAAAAGACCAAATTTGTATGGACCGATGAGTCTGAAAAGAGTTTCCAAACCTTGAAAGATAAGCTTGTCTCTGCTCCTATCTTGTCTCTACCAGAAGGGTTGGAAGGATTTATTTTGTATTGTGACATCTCCCTAATTGGTTTAGGTTGTTTTTTAATGCAAAATGGTAAGGTGATAGCCTATGCTTCTAGACAACTCAAGGTGCATGAAAAGAATTATCTTACTCATGATATTGAATAATCTACCGTGGTATTTTCTTTGAAAATTTGGCATCATTATTTGTATGGGGTGCATGTTGATGTGTTTACCGACCATAAGAGTCTCCAATATGTGTTCACTCAAAAAGATCTCAACTTGAGAAAAAGAAGGTGGTTAGAACTTCTTAAGGATTATGATATGAGTGTGCATTATCATCTCGATAAGGCTAATGTTGTGGCCGATGCTTCTAATAGGCTGTCTATGGGTAGCCTAACTCATGTTGATGATGGTGGTAAGAGGAAGCTAGAGAGGTCCATCGGTTTGCTAGATTGGGGGTTAGGTTGGAAGAGGTTGATAATGGTGGCATAGTGGCTGTTGATGGTTCAAAGTCTTCCTTGGTTGATGAGGTAAAAGTGAAGCAAGATCTCAACGCCTCCTTGTTAGAATTGAAAGCCTTGGTGAGAGAGGGCAAGGTGGAGGTTTTCTCCCAAGGGGAACTGGTACCCTTAGGTACCAAGGTAGGTTCTGTGTGCCTTGTGTGGATGACTTGAGAAAGAGGATTCTTGAGGCACATAATTCTTCCTATTCTATTCACCCCGGTTCTACCAAGATGTATAGAGATTTGAGGGATGTGTTTTTGTGTGGAGGTATGAAGAAAGACATTGCCAAATTTGTATCCGATTTTCATAGTTTCCAATAAGTCAAAACCGAGCATCAAAGGCAAGGTGGCCTAATCCAAGATATAAAGATTCCTACTTGTAAGTGGGAGGAAATTAACATGTATTTTGTGGTTGGGTTGCCTATGACTAGAAAGGATTTTGGTTCTATGTGGGTTGTGGTTGATAGAATGACAAAGTCGGCTCATTTCGTACTAGTTAAGACTACTTATGGAGCCAAAAATTATGCTAGATTGTACATTTATGAGTTGGTTAGATTGGATGAGGTTCCTTTGTCTATCAAATAGGATCGCGGTGCTCAATTCACTTCACACTTTTGCAGGTTATTCTAAAGAGGTCTTGGTACCAAGGTAAAACTTAGTACGGCCTTTCACCCTCAAACGGATGGCCAAGCCGAATGAACTATCCAAACTCTTAAGGATATGCCTAGAGCATATGTTTTAGAGTTTAAAGGTAGTTGGGATGATCACTTTCCATTGATTGAGTTTGCTTATAATAATTGCCATCATTCTAGAATTGGTATGACTCTTTTTGAGGCCCTCTATGGTAGGCGTTGTAGATTAGCGATTGGGTGGTTTGACATGGAAGAAATGTCTTTGTTGGGTCTGGATCTCGTCATGGAGGCTATGGAGAAGGTAAGGTTGATTAGGGAAAGGTTGAAAATAGTCCAAAGACTTCAAAAGTCCTATGCCAATGTGAGGAGAAGGGATCTTGAATTTCAGGTTGGTGATTGGATCTATTTGAAGGTGTCACCCATGAATGGTGTGGTTCATTTTGGTAAAAAAGGTAAATTGAGTCCAAGATATATGGGTCCTTATAGAGTGTTGAGGAGGATTGGTAAGATCGCCTATAAATTAGAGTTGCTTAGTGAAATGGACTTGATTCATCTGGTCTTTCATGTATCCATTTTGAGGAAATGTGTGGGTGACCCGAATACTATTTTCCCATTGGATTTATGGGTGTTGTTAAAGACTACTTGACTTATGAAGAAGTTCCAGTAGAGATCTTTGATAGACAAGTGTAGACGTTGAGGAACAAGGATGTAGCTTCCGTTAAGGTCCTTTGGAGGGATCAACAAGTCAAAAGTGCTACATGGGAGGCCTAAGCGGACATGAAAAAGCGATATCCCTATCTCTTGCATCCTACTCAATCCTAAGGTACTAATTCTAATTCTTCTATGTAATTTCAGGTCTCACATATCAGCCCTATATGTCATTTGCTTGCATTCATGTTTATGTTGACAAGTTCATGGTGATTTTGCACTTATGTTGAGATTTTTGAAATGATGATTAAGTGCATTATTGCATTCTTGTTGGGGATGACTTCTTCATGACTACTCTTCTTATGTACACTTCTTTGACATTAAAGGATAAATGTTCCCAAAGGGGAGATATTGAAACGACCCCAAATAGTGCCCGAAAGTGTACCTCGAAAGTGCACATAATCGTAATTTCCATATACCTCAAAATTCATACGTGATATTGAAAATTCGACTTCATATTCTTGATTAGGAGGAAAAAGTGAGTGGGAAATAGATCTAACCCCCATTTTAGAGCGACCTATCAAAATTTAATTTTTCAAAGTGGCGATTTCCAGTGAGCTCTGTGCGCCCCTGGCACGACCCGGCTAGGGTGTGCAGATGTGTATTTTTTTAACTGGTTTTGTTGTTCGGTTCAAGGCCTTTGTGTCTTTGGCCTAAGTCTTACCATATGTAAAAGTACCTATACTTAGCCATGTTTCAACACCATATTATACAAGACATTCCCCAATACTCTCTCAAACACTTAGACAAACATTTCACTCAAAAATCAAGTGCCAAATATCATACCAAATCTTAAAGAATTCACTCAAGCTTCAAGTTCCCAATCAAACCTTCATCAAGGAATTCTCAAAAGTTGAGGTATGTGGGTTTTAACCATTAGGTCCTTCCACTTATGGTGCCCAAGCTTCTTTTTTAGATAAATTTTATGTTTCTAAGTTGATTTACCTATGGATTTTACTTACTATGAGATTTAATATGAACTATGGCGGGGTTTAATAAAAGTGTGACTCTTTGAGTATGTTTTGAGCTATGAATCTAGTATCTATTTTCAGATTGATGAAGTGTTTCAATGTGTATTGCATGAGGGTATTACAAAGTGCTGGCGGGTTGATTTACTTCAAGTTTTCTTTCATGATTTAACTCTTGAAATGCATGGTTTTACACTACCATTGCACACCCACCAAGTGTTCGATAAAATGTCTGGTTTAGATTTCTTGAGCTATTGATGATCAATTGCTTGTCCTATGATTCGAATGACTTTATGATGATGAGAGGAAGACATATATATGTTGATTTCATAAAAAGTATCTATAGTATTGCAAGTTGAACACAGGATGGTAGGGTGAGACAACCATCAACCAATTGAGGGGTTGATACCTCAATCACCATGGATGGTACGGTGGGACAACCATCAACCAAATTGAGGGGTTGATACCTCAATCACCATGGATGGTAGGGTGAGAGAACCATCATCAAATTGAGGGGTTGATACCTCAATCAACACAGATGGTAGGGTGTGACAAGCATCAACCAATTGAGGGCTTGATACCTCAATCGCCTCTCCAAGAGGGTGGTAGGCCTTGGACATGATTGTCTCTTATTACATGTGTAATATGTTCAACATAAGCATGTTTTACTGAAGCATCATTCATGCATGCCATATTGCTATATGCTTATCCTTTTTCTAATTATATATTTCGATTATGTTGCCTATCTCTTGTTGCATGTCATCCTACATAGTTAGTACATTCAAACATACTAACACATACTTTATACCTACATGATGTTACCATGTAGGCACCGGAGCTCCTCATGATCATCCTCATCCTCCCTGTGGCTATACAACCTTCACAAAGCAAGTTTAGTGTGTCCTCAATTCAGGGGATGATATGTCTTATTCTTAAGTTAGGTAAAGACTCTCATTATCTATTTGTACGCTAGTGACCATGAGGGTGAGCCTGAAAGGTTGTCTTGGTCCCCGCTCAATTCAGTGTGTAGAGGTGTTATGAGGTTTATGACTGACATTACCTACAAAAAGGGTTGGACAAGTCATGTAATGATGCTATGAGCTTTGACTCTCTTGACTCTTGTGTGTTCTAATGCTATGAAAGACTTCCCTTAGTCCTTTTTACCCTTACTTCTATTCTCTATTGTTGTTTAATTGTTTTTGCGACCAAGGATGTATAATGATATATTAAGAGGCTTGCTTAAGGTTCCTTTGGGTTCCCCATTTGTCGTGTCACATCTAGGTCCTAGGCTTGGGTAGTGACAAGCGCGAAAAATCAAGTGGGAATATGGCCTCAACCCGATTTTTGAGCAATCGGGTCAAAAAATAATTTTCGCTACTTTAATAAAAAATAGGGTTGATCCGTGCCCTTGGCGCGACGTGGACAGGGTGCAGAGTTACACTTAATTGTTTTTAAAAATTTTTGATGGGAATGGAAAAATTCGTTTGGAAATTTTTTGAAGAAAAATACACTGGTCCATGCCCTGGCGCATCGCGGACCACTGCACTTTTTGTGACGTTTTTTCTTTTAATTTCAGGAAGGGTATTTTGGGTACTCCTAACCTATTTTAATACCCCAAAACATGATTTAAAGCCTTATTTCGTATGAAACGGTTCCAAAAATCCCATTACCTTCAAGTCTAAAACGTAAGTTTCTGAGAGAGATAGTAAGGAGGAGCCTGAGGATTTCCCAGCTCGTATCCAATTCTTGTAGACGATTAATACAATCTTCATCCCAGGTATGTAAACACTACTCAAAGCCTGAGATTTTTCTCCCATGTGTCCCCATGATTGAGTTAGGTTGAATAGTAGGATGTAGTGGGTCTTATCTATGACTTCTCTAATGATTTCTTAAAAGCTACTATTATTGTACATATATTTTCATAAGTTGATGATCACCATAACTTTAATTATTTGTTTAACTGATTAATTGAGCTATTGTATAAACTATATGCGTTAAATTGCTAAAGATTGCTTGAATAAACGTAGGGGTTAATTTCTAGAGCTTTGAGTATGAAAATGTGCTTGATTGTTATTGTTAGGGTCCTGAGATAAATGTACTGGTGACTGAAATTGATGAGAGTAGATTCCTTAGAGTCTAAATGAGATTGAAAGTAATCTTGAAAGAATGAACCTACTCCTTTGAGTCGACAGATGATGAGATTAGTTGAGGTATATTGCCCGTAGAGGCTAGGTAATGAAAATTCTTGATTGATTGACAGTTTATGAGCAAGTCGAGTCATGGGAGGAGTATTGAGCACCGTAATGGGTAAGAGTGAGTCCCACTCGCATCCATTAACTACGTGGCTAGCGTAGGAGAGGATTGGACTGTGAAAGCGGATGTTTCCTTTGTCTCACAGAAGACTTGACAGAGTTATGGATCCACTGATAGACTCGTCCTTTACCTCGATAAAGTACTAGACTAAAGTGGCATTGACATCTCTTTGTTGTATTATGACCGGGTCATAGGTGGTGGTTGCCGGTAAGAAAAACTCCCAGATAAGTTTTATGTTGAGTGTCTTGGGCCCTGCTCCAATCCATGGTTAGAGGTGTTGTTGAAACAATTGATGTATTTATGCTTGAGCTTGACTCTTGATGGTTTAAGATTATCCAAGACTTCTGTTACTCTCGTTTTCCTCTATTTATATTTCTATTTGTTGTTCTTATGCTTCACGAACGAGGGTGTGTGATTGATATGCTAAGAGGCTTGTTTGGGGTTCTTTATTTACCGTGTCACATCTAGGCCTTAGGCTTGGGTCATGAAAAACTTGGTACCAAAGCATTAGGTTGTTAATAGTCCTTGGAATCCAACACAATGCGTTGGTTAGAGTCTTGTTCATGGTTGTGAAGTTCACCACAACTATGAGTAAGAGGCTAAGAGGCACTGATGTTCATGCTCCATTAACAATGCAGTTGCAATCAGCAATAAACCTAACCAGAGGTTACGGTCGAATCAACAGGGAATATGGGGCTTGACAATAGAGATCCACTATCAATCATTTCAAGCATCGATTACTAAAATCTCTAAATTGGAAGGGGGTGGGGTTTGTAATTCTAAATAGAGAACAAAACTAACACTACACTAATTATGCGAGAAGACACTCAAATTTAGGGACAACTCGGGAATTGTGTTCCCCATGATTCGTTGACTCAATTACCCTAGACAACATAACCTTAATTGGGAATTCGCATGCAGGATGGTAACTTAGGTTATTCCAGCCCTCCTGTGAAAGTGAAGGTCGAATTTATGGTGCTTGGTCGGCAACCATGGTGTGCAACGTAACCGTTAACTATTGTCCCAGTCAACCTCCCCTTGGTCAATTTTGGTTGATTAGGTGAGAACACATAAATTGAACCCTGTCGTCTAATTCTATTTTCCTATTTTTCACTACTTTGATTGGGATCATGTTGGTTGGCGGGGTTCGGTGTTGGCCACCACCAAACATCAATCAAAATGAAGGGAAATAAACAATTCATGCAAAACCCCAATTAAAGAAATCCAAAAAGTCTAGGTTATTTCAAGTCTACTACTCATGGTTCCCACAACCTGAAGTTGTGGGTGCTTAGCTACTCATGGCTAAGGCAAAATCAACAACAATGAATATAAATGACATAGTTGAGAGTTTACCCAAAACAATGAAGAACAAGAACACCTCAATTTGTAAACCATAAGCTTGGATTAATGGAGAATGAGTACAATGTGATTTTTGCAACCCCTAAAAGTGAGTCTTCAAATTAAAAATGGAAATCTACACTACACCCTAGAAAAACCCTTAGAATATTCAAGAGAGAATATTCAAAGTGTTCTACAAATATATTCAATGTCTTCTGATCCTTTTCTAAAACACTATCATTAAGTATTTATACTATTTACTATTTCTCCCTAAAAGTTAAATAGAAAAAACAGGTGGCAGCAGGTACATCGAACAAATACGATTCGTAGGGTGGCCTACGAGTCGTAATCAAGGTCTCGTAGTTAGCACTTGATATTTTGGACTTCATTGTTACGACCCAGTGTTATGAGTCGTTGCTTGGGATATGACTCGTATGCTCCTCTCGTTGTCTAGGCCTTTAGTTCTTAGTCCAAACCTTTAGCTCTCTGTTTCTTGCTGCAACCCTACCTATACGAGTCGTGGTGAGGCCTACGACTCGTAGAGTAGCCTCGTATGGCTGGCCTACACTTAGCAGATTTCTGACTCTGCTCACTGTTTCTTGCTACGAGATCACCCTATGACTCGTTGCTTGGGCTACGACTTGTAGGATGGCTTGTCTGTCCTGCACTTCAGAAAAAATCTGTAATTATCTCCTAAACTCATGCCAACCTATCTTTTCTGCAATAACAACATAAAAACACATAAAAATCATAAAAAGTCGCATTAAGAAGTCACAAAATCCCTTATTTTAGGCACAAATGTGTTGTAATTTGAAAACACATCAACACCCTCAACTTAGAGTTATTGCTTGTCCTCAAGCGACGACTCCATCTAAGCAGACAATGAGAAATATATAGTAGTTATTCTAATGGCATATACATCATTTAACTCCAATTCAGGTACCTAGCTCTGATTTTCAAAAGTTGATTGTAAAGCTATTAAGCAGACCAAAACACAAAGAAATATCCGGCAATCCAACTATGACAAGTGAAGGAGTATCAACAATCCACAATCACTGGATTGGTCATGTACCAATCATCCAATGCAAATGCCCTCACGGAAAAGAAGTCCCTCCATCTTACTCATAAAACATTCAAAATTCAGGGACTGTGCAAGCATTGTCACTTTGACAAATGAAATTCATACATAATGACTAACACCATAGGCTTGCCTCTATACTCAACTTCCGATATGATGACAAAGTGGATTCAGATCACTTTAGGGCTTAATGGTTTGTAACGTAGTCTCATGGGGATTTGGTATGACATTTTAGGAAAGTAGTGACTAAAAGCTATCCTTGAACAATGTTTATCAACACTCTTACCTCCATGACTCAACCATTTTTCTAACTGTGCCCTTATTCTTCATTTTCAAGCTTTTCCGAAGTGTTTTCTTTCTCTTTTTCAGTTGTGCCTTATTTTTGAACTCAGTTTTGCTATTCTCTTTAATATAAGGCAACTTTACCTCATTTTCATTACTTTACCACAATAATGGCCACCCTCAACATAGGCTTTTAGCCTGAGGTGAAGCACACAATATCTATTCTCCAAACCACGACCACTATTCGTAGCCACCCTCAACTTAGGCTTTTAGCCACAACTAAGGTTCCCATGTTCAAGGATAATCCAGGGCCAATATTAGGGTATTTCATAAAGAAAAGTTAGGCTAGCTAGGTGTCAAGAAATTAAGAACAGGTACATAAGAAGCTCAAACAATTGGAACAAGGGATGAGCTATCGTATTTGGTATGTCATTTAGGCAAAAGTGGACTTACCAAAAGAACAAAGGCCTAAGATCCTTTCCCAATCAACCACATCACATGTCCAATCTTAGAGTAACAATACAAGTTCTGAGTCCATACATAATACATGAATGCGGCAAAATAAGCTCACACACACATGGCATCACATACACAATCAAGTACAGACTCACAAATCATGCTTCAAGCATCAAATTGCCTTCTCTTAATCAGAACAAACATTATCAGATAGTCACATTCATGATTGCAAAAATAAACAACAATCTCAAAAGTTTTGAGGGTACCGAATTTAAAATAAAGCATTTAAAGACTATATATATGCCAAAAGATAATCACCACTATATACCTACAGATTATCTAGACTACCTAAACTTGCCGGTTCAACAGAAATTAAAAAAATATCCAGAAGGAAAAAGAAACACCGCAAGAAAACCTTGGGATAAAAAATAGGAGAAGTTATGGACTCGTAGTTACTTAGATTTCACCCTAATCTGTGACTTCCCACACTCCACCAAAAGAAGATACTTTGTCCTTAAAGTAGGCAAACACATATATATAAGTACTAAAACCCAACAAGGTAAAACCAAGCATCCAAGACATAATTAAAAATATCATTCAAAACAAAATATTTAAAAGTATCCAGAACATCAACATAAAGAAAATATTGTCTAAAATAAGGAGCAAAGTATCCAAAAATAGCAAGTAAGGGCTGGGATCAAAAGTATCAAAACATATGGTGCTCACGCACCTACATCTATCTAGTCATCGAGGTCATGGGCTTTCATTTCCTCCTTCGTGGTCTGGATTGCACCTGCATGCGAGCTACTCTCTCCCTATGCTATCCGTTACTTCTGGTCCCTATTCAATGCTGCCAGAGCTAAAGACTCCTGCACCACCTCATCAAGTAGCTACTCCTCCAGTGCTACTGCCTCATCATTAATCATGGGCCTCTTCTAGCTCACCGCTGGGTCATCACTCTCGAGGGGCCTCTTCTCGTGGGCGTTTGTGTGGTCATCAAACAAATCAAATACATCATCACCTATCGGTGCCACCTCAGGGACTGCTATCGGGGATGCTAACATCCTTAACAAGTCCGCCTTAAACTTGGCCAACTCCTCGGTAACAACAATCATGTTAGCAGGCCGGGCATCTTTGAGTCTCTTTTGGACTCTATCCTTGATGGCATCCACTGCTCTGACTCTCTGATCTATCATCTCACAAGCGAATGCCATGGCCCTCTCTTTTGAGTCCTGGACTGTCTGACGGACCTATGGTCTGATCTGGCCAGCTAACCTCTTCAACTGGAACTCCATCGTCACCACCCTGCATACCAATGCCTGAAAAGCAAGAGCAGACATAAGAGAAGAGTCTGCAAAGTCAACCTGTGTAGTAGAAGGTATTGGTAGGGGTGTGCTGGAGGATAGCATCGTCTCGATCGCAATAGCTGAAGGTGGCTCTAAAGTAGCTGGAGTAGCACTGGTGGTGACTTAGGTCTGCTCCTAAGTCTATGGCTCAACAGGGAATTGATCTGGTATGGGAGGTGGAGCTGCTCTCTGTAGGGCCACTGGGTTGTCGTCAGCCTTGATCAGGCTGGGATCTATGGTATTCACGGCCTCTACATAAGGGTCCAAGTGGAGAGAAACATGTACCCCGACCGCATCACATAATCTATGTATCAGGATGGGAAAAGGAAATGCATTCTGGCTACGAATTGCTGACTCATGGATCTGCTCTGTCATAAGGCGATCCTAGTCGATCTTGTAGCTACCTAGGATGCTAGCTAGTAGTACAAATCTCTCCAATGTGATCACATTATACATAAATGTAGGTCTGATGCGCCAATAGATAATAGACTAATAAAATTTTGCCCGAAACGAGAAGTGGGACGTCAAAATAGAATCAACGTTGTTTGTTCCCCACGTAGGCTCAGTACCCGCCTCAGATATCTGGCTCGCTATCCATCTTAGGAGCTCTATTCTTACCCTAACTTCCTTCTTGTTAACCGCCTTCCTCATCTTTGCAATCCGACTATCATATAACGGTGGAATGAGGCATTATGTAGTTTGGCCCAAACTGGACCCTCCAGATAGTTTCTTCAGAAATGTCAAATGTTTCACCCCTGACTAGGACTTCACGCAACTGTATTTGCCCAATAGACTTCTTGTGCCTTAGAAGATCTCTGCGAATAGTAGCATAGTAGGATGCATAGAATTCTCGGACTACATATGGGGCATAATTGGCGAACCATTCTAAATGCCACCTTAACCCATGGCGATCAATCTCTGCTTCTAAGGTCGTCACACTACTTAGCCCCTAAGTCCTTAAGCCTTGCTTTTTCATGGAATTGTCGAACCGGTTTCCCTTGAATCTTTGGCTCCAACCCCATGTCATAAATCTCCTTCATGCCTGGAACATACCCTCTTGTGTTTTGGGGATCTGTGGAGGTGACTATATAAGTAGGATCAGCCGGTTGTTGGGAGGTAGTCTCCTCAGGCTGAGTTTGTGATGCCTCAATAGACTTTGACTCAAAAAATAAGAAGCCATCCTCTTACTCTTCTTCATTACCCTTCTTTTTAGACTGGGAGGAACCATCTACTTTTATTGGGGCCCTTGATGCCCGAGATCTAGTCAAGAGTACTTTTGCTTCTCTGTCTATATGCATATTAATTGCTTCATCTGACCCCTCTGACTGAACATCGTCTGATGGTTCATATCTAAGTTGGTGTCTCTAAGTTGTGGCAGCGTCTTTTCTACCTTTTGGAGGCATTGTACCTGACATTTACCCAATACCACTCAATGAGCCCCATGATCTTTGATAAAAAAGGATTCACACAAAATAGTCAAGCAAAGAGTAACAAAATAATACACAAAACCAGTTGCAATTCTGTAGGTAAGAGGTGCAGGTACAACTCGTAGGGTGACCTACGAGTCATACTATAGCCTCATAGTACCAAGGCACCTGAGAAAAATACATTCTGGAATTAGATACGAGGCATAGATATGACTCGTAGGGTGGCCTACGAGTCGTAGTTTGGGCTCGTATGGCATTCTAGAGACATTTTGAACACTCAGGCAGGTCCACGAGATCCACACTATGAATTATAGCTGGTGTTATGAGTGGTAGGTGGGTCTCGTACAGGAAGTGTTAAGGAATCAAAGGTGACTGTTGCTTTCTACGAGGGATGACTATGACTTGTAAGGTGACCAACAAGTTGTAGGGAGGCCTCATAGCAGAAAATAGAAGGCACCTGGGATGACTAAAACCTTCCCAAAAAAACCAAAAACTAATTCGATTAGCAAAAGTAAACAACATCGAAGCAACATGAAATCTCAAACACATAATTAAACCCAATATGAATTATGTCAACACAATCAACTATTACCCCACAATCAAACACAATCCCAATTACATTCAAGTTACACCCAAGAATAACCGGTCTCTAAACTCATACTCATCAACAACACTACAATCTATGGAGATTCAAAGAGAGTTCAATATAACTTTATATGGGGGTAACAAGAATTTACACATTAGAATACACACCAATATCCCCAAATTTCGACTCTGACACGATTTTGTAAATTGATCACCCCAAAAATCAATCATTAAACTCATATAATCAATAAGGAAACACTACAAACACCCAACAAGAGCAACCACAGAAGAAAAAATCATGCTAGGGAATTTCAAACGACCCAACCCTAATTCTCATACTTATACAAGGTCATTATCTCATGGGTATCTTCACTATGATCATCAATGCACAATCATCATACAACATCAAGAGTTCATCAAAGGAGTGTGCCAAAATTTAATCAAGGAAACTTACCAAATGAGTGAGCGAAAACCACAAAGATGTATTGAGAAAACAAGGAGGAAGCCGAGAACCCTAGAAATACGTACTCGCCGGAATACTTGCTGAAAAGTGACGTGGATGGTCGGGACGGTTATTGGAATAGTGAAAAGGAAAGGAATTTGGGAAATTTTTGTTGATTAGGACACACAATGAGGATTTAGGGGTCAAAATGAATTTTGACCCCTTTTTATATCAAACCAGGGTGACAATTTAAAAGCTATGTATCGGGGCTATGAAACCTTGATTATGAGTTGTAAGGGCTCCTATGATTCGTAGGTCGTGGTCTTGTATGAGACACCAATACTTAGAGAAATCTGAATTCATACCTGGGCACAACGAACCCCACTTACGACTTGTCGGGGACCCTACGAATCGTAAGGTTGACTCGTAGTGTAGGTTCCAACTTTAAGTCCTTACAGTTTCCCTCTACGAGGCATGACTATGAGTCATAGTGTTAACTACGACTAGTAGGACTGCTCGTAGAGGCTACTCCATATGCAATTTTCTTCAACTCTTCAACGTTTGGTTAGTTCTTGCAAATCACACATCAAAATACACCAATGTCTAGAATAATACAACTGATCCAATGTCTCAAATATCCAACAAACATGAAATCACTACCTAGCAGTTCAAACAAATGGCATAAACATAAAACAATCCAAAGACATAAAAGATACTTGGGTTTCCTCCCAAGAAGCACCTTTTTTAACGTCGTGGCTCAACATTGTCATCATCCATCATAAAAAATATTCAAGGGCCCAAACTTCACTCTTAAACTCATATGGGTGTTTCATTGATTTGTGGATGTCAAACACGACCTCTGCATCATTAACCCTGAACCGAAGCTGACCCGAGTCCATATCCTCCGGTGGCTAGAAATGGTCTTCCCAAATAATGGGCACCTCGAAATCAACCTCGGATCACAAAGTCTGTGGGAAAGATGAATATGTCAACCTTTACAAGCAGATCAAGAAGTATTCCTTATGGCTTTTTCGATAGTTTGATTCGCCATGAGCAACCAGATTCTTCTCGGAGTTGGACTGCTAAGACCAAATTTTTAAACATGAAAAGAGGCATTAGATTAATATTCTCTCCTAAGTCAAACAATACTTTTGCGAATTCAACATCACCAATGGTTCAAGGAATGGTGAATGCCCTGGGGTCCTCTTGGTTTTGAATAAGGCATTTAGTCATAATTGCACTATATTGTTGGAGCTCTTTTGAAAGCTCTTGGCTTAAAGTGCCCCTCTTTGTCACCAAATCCTTCATATGTTTGGCTTACCCGGGCATGCTCTCCAAAGCTTCTAAGAAGGGAATGTTGATGGATAATTGTTTTAACATTTAAAGGGAATGCTTGAATTTTCCATCTTCCGCTTTTTTCTTATGTCTTTGAGGGAAGGAAGGAGGTGGTTCTGGGATCACCTTGACTATATCTTGCTCTCTAGCATCCTTTCTTTGCACCCAATTACTCTCCAAACCTTCTTCCTCAATCAATACTTTGCTATCAACACCCTTCTCGAAAGCTTCATCTTCAACCAATGACATAGGGGATCGATGGTGCTTTTACCACTCCTAGTCATGGCCACCATGCAATGCCCATCATTTTTAGTATTTTGAACTGCGTTGCTTGGTAAGGTGCCCTTCTGGCATTGGTTCAATTCTAATGAAACTTGCCCAAATTGTTGTTCCAACTGTTTAATTGCCACAGAATGAGACTTGATCTTTTGGTTTATGCTTGAAATGTCAGATTTCATTCCTTTCAAAGTCTTATCTTGGTGATTGGCCTTCATTAACAATTTACCAAACATCTCTTCAATCCTTAAGTTACTTGACCCGGTATCACGGCTGTGAGGTGTCACATAAGGACTATTCCTATAGCTATCTCTTCTATCCCATTCGACATCTAACACTCTCTCCCTTTCATAGTAGACACCCCGATTGTCTCTATATGCACCCTCACTGTTGTAGTTCTGACCTTGATTCCTGGAATCATGCTTCCAATATTCTTAGTTGGACCCTTGGGGGTTGTTCTAGAAACCCGCCGTTTGTTTACTAATGAAGCAAGCATCTTCATCAAAGAATGGATCTTCATACATAGGAGCCTTAGGAGGTTGGTGGTTTACTGCTTGAACACTTGCTTGGTTTTGCTTTAAGACCAAGTCCATACTCGTGCGAAGTTGAGCAAGTTTCTCCATGATCTCCTTGATGACTTTTTCTTGCGTATTTCGTGTTGTTACCACACAAGCGTTCTTCATTGCACCTCTCTCTCTATATGAGCCCATGCTCTATTTGTTTTAACCACTTGATTCATTTTTTTGGCTATCAATGCAAAAGGTTGGTCAAGAAACATCCCTCCCATGATTGTTTCGGTAGAAGCTTGACTATTCTCGTCAAGTGCTCGATAGGAAATCTCAACCAAGGCATCATCAATAATCTTATGATCAGGGACTATCATCAAGCATTTGGTGAATCTCGCTCATATGGTACTAATATAGTCACTGGGCATTTACTCAAAATTATTTATTTGGTCTTTGAGCTTAAGCTTCTTTGATCTTGGGAAATATCTCTCTAAAACTACTCTCTGAAGCTCTGCCCAGCTTGTTATTGTACCACACAGCTGCTTTACTAGTTAGTGACAACAGAAAGACCCGCAAACCAACTGCATCAAGAGAAAGTTTTTGTGTCCTAATGACACTTTTACAGATAAAGATGCCATTATGGAGGTGACGGTGGGATGCTTTGAAGGCAGCCTTGTGATTGAACCACAGTTTTGGAGCATTTGAAGTAATCCACTCGATAGCGTGAACTTAGCATCTGCTGGTAATGGATGAAACACTATAGCACCGATAAAGTCCATGGCCATAGGGTTCAGGCGATATTGATTCCATCCATAAGCATTTTGCTTGAAGTCCCTAAGTTGTGGCCGGTTGTCCCTTGGTGATGGATTCTACTCTCTTCCCACATCATCATCATTTACATTCATCTCTTCCTCAGCTGCAATATCCCGATTCACCTGAGTCATTCTCCTAAATAGTCGATGGATCCCCAAATTGATCCGAGCTAAGGGATTGCCTTGACTCCTTGTCTTGGGCATACAACCTAGTACACCCTGCAAATAAAATCAAACAACAAAAAAAAAGGAGTAAAATACATGAGAATCTAGAAACTAAAACTTAAACTAACTAATATTGAAATCAAGTCAAGAATCTACCCGTATTCCCCGGCAAGGATGCCATAATTTTTTATGTTCATGCTCCAATAAATAAGTGGTCACAGTCAGTAATATACCTAACCATAGGTTAGGGTTGAATTTAGAGGGAATACGGGGCTTGACAATAAAGATCCACTATCAGTCATTTCAAGCATAGATTACAAAAATCTCTAAATTGGTGGGGTTTTGTAATTCAAAATAGAGACCAAAACTAACACTACACTAATTATGTGAGAAGTCACTCAAATTTAGGGATAACTTGGGAATTGTGTTTCCCATGATTCATTTACTCAATTATCCTAGACAACATAACCCTAATTGGGAATTCGCATGCAGGATGATAACTTAGGTTCTTCCAATCCTCTTTTGAAGGTGAAGGTCGAATTTCACCATGGCGCTTGATCAGCAATCATGTTGTGCTAACTAACTGTTACCCATTGTCCAGTCAACCTCCCCTTGGTCAAGTTTGGTTGATTAGATGATAACACATCAATCGAATCTTGTCGTCTACTTTCCTTTTCCTATTCGTCACTACCTTTGTCAAAATCATGATAGTGGACGGGGTTTGGTGTTGGCCACCACCAATCATCAATCAAAATGGAGGGAAATAAGCAATACATGCAAACCCCAATCAAAGAAATGCAAAAAGTCTAGGTTATTTTAAGTCAACTCCTCATGGTTCCCACAACCCCAAGTTGTGGGTGTTTAGGTACTCATGGCTAAGGCAAAATCAACAACAATGAAAATAGATGACATAGTTGAGAGTTTAACCAAAATATTGAAGAATAAGAACACCTCAAGTTGTAAACCACAAGCTTGGATTACTGGAGAATGAGTACAATGTGATTTTTCCACCCCCAAAAGTGGGTCTTCAAATTAAAAATGGAAATCTACACTAAACCCTAGAAAAGCCTTTGAATATTGAAAATATTCTACAAAAATATTCAATGTCTTCTGATCCTTTTCTAAAACCCTATCATTAAATATTTATACTATTTACAATTTCACCCTAAAAATTAAATAGAAAAGACAGCTGACAGCAGGTACATTGCATAGATACAACTCATAGGGTGACCTACAAGTCATAATCGGGGTCTGGGAGTCAGCACTTGACATTTTGGACTTGACTGTTATGACCCACTGTTATGAGTTCGTTGCCTGGCTACAACTCGTATACTTCTATCGTAATCTAGGCCTTCAGTTCTTGGTCCAAACTTTTAGCTCTCTGTTTCTTGTATGACCCCACCTTTACGAGTCGTAGTGAGCCTACAACACGTAGAGTGGCCTCGTATGGCTGACCTCCATTAGCTGATTTCTGATTTTGCTCACTGTTTCTTGCTGTGATATCACCCTACGACTCGTCGCTTGGGCTACCGCTCGTAGGATGGCTCGTATGTCCTACACTTCAGTATAAATCTACAATTTTCTCCGAAAATCATGCCAACCTATCTTTTATGCAATAACAACATAAAAACACATAAAAACCTTTAAAAGTCGCATTAAGAACTCACAAAATTGATTATTTTAGGTAGCAACTATGCTATAATTTTATAGCACATCAGGCATTTTGGGAAATGTTTCCCTTCTTCATGGTCTATATCGTGTTATAGAATTTAAGGTATAGTTTTCTCATAACGAATGTTCTTTTCTATTCTAGATCATGCTGATTCCAAAAGGAAGAAGAGCTCATACTCCTAAGAAGCAACCAGCTCCTCCCACCCCTCAAGCTCCTCAAGAATAAGGGGTAGGCCAAGATGAATTCCGTGATGATATTACAATGTTGGCCCATGCTATGACCAACATAATCGACCAAAGGGCCCAAGCCCCTCATGCTCCTACTCCTGCCTGAAGGGTGAGGGATTTTACTAGGATGAATCCACCAAAATTCCATGGGTCCAAGGTGGGTGAGGATCCCTAAGAATTCATGGATGTTGTGTATAGGTTGTTGTCTATAATAGGTGTTAATTCTTAGGAAAAACCAGAGTTGGCGGCCTAACCAAATTTGGTTCACTCAATGGAGGATGGAGAAGGGGAATAATGATGCTATTCCTTGGGAGGAGTTCAAAGCGGCATTTCTCAACTGGTTCTTTCCTATTGAGCCAAGGGAGGCTTAAATGATGGAATTTATAAACCTTAAGCAAGATTCCATGAGTGTAAGGGAGTATTCCCTCAAGTTCAACTAACTCTCCAAGTGTTCTCCATTATTGGTGGCCGAGCTGAGATCTAGGATAAATAAATATATCTCAGGTGTATCCGACTTGGTTAATGAGAAGTGTCATACTACCATGTTTGTAAGTGATATCGATTTGTCCCGTCTCATAACTTATGTCGAACAACTAGAGGGGGAAAAACATAGGAAGAGAAGAGTAGTGAGGCCAAGAGGGCCAGTTTTGAAGGTAGGTTCTGAGGTTCTAAGGGTGGTCGCTTTCCTTAGGGCCATAAGTTCCATGGCCAAAGGTCATCCAATGCTCCGAAAATAAGGTTTACTAATGACAACCCAAGGGTCCAAGGTGGTGGTGGTGTAGTGCCTAACCCTATGTTCCAATGGTGTGGCAACAACCATAATGGCCCATGTTTGAAGAACATTAATGCTTGATATGATTGTGGGGAAGTGGGTCATAAGGTAATTGGTTGCTTCTGTGCTCAAAACAAAGGTAGAGATAGTCGACCCCAAGCCCAAGGTGCATATGCGGGTCCAAATAGAAGTGGAGGCCAACAAGAGGGTGCTCTAAGGAAAAATAGATTTTATGCTCTTGAAGGGAGACAAGGGGTGGATAAAGTGCTTGATTTCGTCACCGGTATGTTAAAGGTTTTTGATTTTGATGTTTATGCTATGATAGATCGGGGTGCCACTCTTTCTTTTATTACTCTTTTGTTGCCAAAAAGCTTCATGTTAATCCCGAATTGTTGTATGTACCTTATAAAGTGTCTACTCCAGTTTGTACATCTATTATTGGTAGAAGCGTCTATAGAAGTTGTCCCATGTTCACTTTGCATAAAATCTTGCCTTGTGATTTTGTTGAGTTAGATATGATGGATTTTGATGTCATTCTTGGGATGGATTGGTTGCATGCATATTACACTTTTATCGATTGTAGAACCGGTATGATCAAATTTCGATTCCCTAATGCGCCCGCCCTTCAGTGGGAAAGTCGTGATTTGGTGGTCAAGGGTAGATTCATTTCTTGTCTTAAAGCCCAAAAGTTGATTTCTAAGGGGTGTCACTATCATCTTATGAGGGTTAGGTATGTTGAGCCCAAAGTCCTTCCTATAGAGTCGGTTCAGTGGTTAATGACTTCTTTGATGTCTTTATCGATGAGCTTTCCAGCGCTCCTCCCGAAAGGGAAATAGATTTTGGTATAGACCTCCTTCACGATACTCAACCCATTTTTATTTCCCCTTACGGTATGGCCTCGACAGAGTTGAAGGAGTTGAAAGAGAAATTAAGGGATTTATTGGAGAAGGGTTTCATAATGCCTAGTATGTCACCTTTGGGTGCACCGGTGTTACTTATGAAGAAGAAGGATGGTTCTCTTAGAATATGCATTGATTATCGACAATTTAATAGAGTCACCATAAAGAATAAGTTCTCTCTACCAAGGATTTATGACATTTTTAATGACTTCAAAGGGCTAGTCAGTTTTCTATGATTGATCTTCGGTCTGGGTATCACCAAGTGAAAGTGAGGGAGTGTGACATTCCCAAGACAGATTTCCAGACTAGGTATGGGCACTTTGAGTTTGTGGTTATGTCCTTCAGATTTACTAATGCGCCGACTCTATTTTGGATCTTATGAATAGGGTTTTTAAACCCTACCTTGACTTGTTTGTGGTGATTTTTATTAATGTTATCATGATTATTCCCATAGTGAGGAGGGGCATGTGGATCATTTGAGGGTGATGATGCAAATCTTGAGGGAGGTGAAGATGTATGCTAATTATGAAAAATGTGAGTTTTTGTTGAAAGAGGTTACTTTCCTAGGGCGTGTGGTGTCATGTGATGGTATTAAGGTGGATCCTAAGAAGATGGAGGTGATTAGAAATTGTCCTAGACCTTTGAATCCGTAAGGCATTAGAAGTTTCTTGGGATTGGAAGGTTATTACCGGAGGTTTGTAAATGGGTTCTCTTCTATTGCTTCTCCTACGACTAAGTTGACCCAAAAGAAAGCGAAATTTTTGTGGACCAATGAGTGTGAGAAGAGTTTCAAAAGATATGAAAGATAAGTTTGTCTCCACTCCAATGTTGTCTCTACCGGAAGAGTTGGAAGGATTTGTTGTATATTGTGATGCCTCAAGAATTGGTTTGGGGCGTGTTTTGATGCAAAATGGTAAGGTGATAGCATATGCCTCCAGAGAACTTAAGGTGCATGAAAAGAATTATCCCACCCATGATCTTTAATTGTTGGCTGTGGTATTTGCCTTGAAAATTTGGCATCACTAGTATAGGGTTCATGTTGATGTGTTTACCGATCATAAGAGTCTTCAATATGTGTTCACCCAAAAAGATAACTTGAGACAAAGAAGGTGGTTAGAACTCCTTAAAGATTATGATATGAGTGTACATTATCTCCCCGGTAAAGCTAATGTTGTGGCTGATACTCTAAGTAGGGTTTCTGTGGGTAGTCTAGAACATGTTGATGATGGCGGCAAAGAGGTGGCTAGAGAGGTTCATCGGTTGGCTAGATTGGGGGTTAGGTTGGAAAAAGTTGACAATGGTGGTGTAATAGTTGCTGATGGTTCTACATCTTTATTGATTGAAGAGTGAAGGCTAAATAAGATCTTGACCCCGCCTTGCTAGAATTGAAGGCCTTGGTGAGAGATGGTAAGGAGGAGGTTTTCTCCCAAGTGGGAGATGGTGCCTTTAGGTACCCAGGTAGCTTGTGTGTACCTAATATTGATGACTTGGGGAAGTTGATTTTATATGAGGCTCATAATTCATGCTATTCTATTCACCCCAGTTCTACAATGATGTATAGAGATTTGAGAGTGGTGTATTGGTGGGGTGGTATGAAGAAAGATATTGCCAAGTTCATATACGGATGTCTTTATTGCAAATAAGTGAAGGTCGTACAACATATAGTGATTCCTACTTGGAAGTGGGAAGAGATCAACATGGATTTTGTGGTTGGGTTGCCTAAGACTAGGAAACATTATGACTCTATTTGGGTGGTCGTTGATAGATTGACAAAGTCAGGTTATTTCCTACTAGTTAGAACTACTTATGGTGCCAAATATTATGCTGAATTGTATATTCATGAGTCGATTAGATTGCATGGGGTGCCCTTGTGTATAATTTCGGATCGTGATACTCAATTCACTTCTCACTTTAGGAGGTCCTTCCAAAGATGTATTGGTACCAAGGTTAAGCTTAGCAAGTGTTTTCATCCTCAAACAGAAGGTCAAGCCGAGAGGACTACCCAAACTCTTGAGGATATGCTTAGAGCTTGTGTTTTGGAGTTTAAGGTTGTCACGCCCTAAGTCCCGTTAGGGCGGACTGGCACCCGTTGCCATGAGGCCCGGGAGAACCAACCTGTAACTGTGCGCTTACTATACATATTATGAGGGGTTTGTACATTTAGTATGCCTTAAAGTAAATAAACAGTGATGATAAGAAAAAAGGAAATGCATATGACTAGGCCATTGGAGCCACAGTGTTTTACGTACTAAACATGAACATACTTTGATATACATGGTCTACAAAGCTTGTAGATAAAGAACAACATCTGATAAGGGTTGGGACAGGCCCCGCCTCAACTAACTATACAATATGAACATAAACTCTA
>JAPFFP010075611.1:0-23345 GCA_026153255.1 Solanum medicagineum | reverse complement strand
ATAGTTATAGGTTGGTTCTCCCGAAGCCTTATCGGTAACGGGTGCCGGTCCGCCCTACGAGAACTTGGGGCGTGACAATCATGCAACTGAAATCAATTTGAATCATTAGTAAAGGAACCCACATCAATTCAATAATTCCTAATCATCATATACTTTTACTTGAAGATCATAGAGATTATGTAATTCTTCATAATTCATGCATAAATAGGTCTAATAATCATGTAGTGATTATAATCCAACCATTTGGAATGTCATCATAAAAAATCCATAGAAATTTATGCTCAAACTTTGAGAGGAAGAATTGAGTTGGGTTTCATGGATGAATATAGTCTATGAATGAAGCCTTACATACCTCAAGTGAGAATCCCTAAATTTGAAGATGAAAATTCTGGAAATTCCTTAGTCAAATCTTCAAACTCTAGGTTCAATGGAGCATCCTTAGAGAGAGAATTTTTTTTTGGAACTTTGGGAGAGGTTTTGAGAGTGAGTGAGATAGAATAAATTAGAAATTGGTTTTATAGGAATTAGGTTGGTTAAGTTAGTTAGAAGGGTCAAAATTACGTACTTTAGGAGTTAAACGAATTGAAATGACCAACAAGCCCTTCACTTAAAATTTGTCTAACCTATCCACAAGACCCCTTTCATGACTCGTAAAACAGTCCATGGATCGTTCTTTCATTCGTGCTTCACGTGGTCCCAAAAATTGAGGAACTAAAAATTGCACTTTGCAACCACAAAACCTCATGTATGGTCTGTAGTTCCATTTGCGGACCGTAGAATGCTTCTAGACTTAGAAAATTTTCACTTTCTCATGGTCCCATGCACGACTCAAATTACAGGCCATTAATTGGAGTACAACTCATCCTATACTTCATGAAATAAATTCTAGTAGCCAAAGTTTTTACCAACTTTCTAGACTTCAATCCACGGGACCTTTCTATGACCTGTGGCCTAATTCACGAGACGTAGATTGGCTCATAAAACCAATCATGTCCAAAATTTTCACAACATTTCCATTTTCCAAGCTTTTCAACATGCAGGGTGTTCAAAAGTAATGAGCTGTCACGACTCGATTTCTCTAGTCATGATGGAACCTACTAAAACCTACCAGTAGGTAAGCCGACCTGTAACCGAAATCACAAGTAATGGGTCTAAGGAGAGAAATCATGCAAGAATAGTAATTTAAAAATTAATTGAGTAATTAGGTAAAAAATAAAACAAAATATGTGTGTGTGTATGTCTATATATATATAATAGTTGATCCATCCTAAAACTTGGAAGTCACAAGTACAGAGCTGCTACAAAATAGATATAAGTCCCAAAAGTAGACCACAGAAACAAGACTTGTCTCAAAAAATAAAGATTAGTCACTATATACAGAAGGAGACAAGTAGGGTCTTGGATATCACGTACTCACCCTCGTCTTCTGAAACAAACTGTTGAAAGCTCGATCTCAATGCTCGCAACTGGCCCTTAGACTTGCATCACGAAAACAAATGTAGAGTGTATTATGTGTACCAAACAACAAGTACCCAATTGACATCATAGGTCAATTTAGATTGAAAAGTAAGGGCAATATGATTAGAATAAATAAAACAGAACAGAGGTCAAGAGCAGATATCTAAAGTAAAGTAATGCACATGAGTGTAGAAAAAATCGCACAAAGTAATCTATAAGCTAACTACAACTAAGTGTACGTGCAACTTTAAATAAAAACCTAAACGGACTCTTATAGGCCGGACGGGTATATAGAATAGCTAAATCTACTAAGAACTGAACGTGCTAATCTAAGGTCAGAGAATTTAGATCTATAACTTCAGTTAGAACCAATAAAATCTGAAAGTATAGAGGTCGGACCTTGAATTAGGTGCTCTCCCCAGATATCAGTGTGGTCGAGGATGGACCTTGAATCGGATACCCATCAAAGATCTCAAAGTAATCAAGGTCAGAACTTGATTTGGTTGCTAAAGGTAGCAATGGGATTGAAGCTAGTCCTTGAATAGGATGCTTGCGAAGGTAGCAATATAGTTGCTAAGGGTGTTCACACCAAGCTGTAATCAGAAGTTACTATGGAACGTCACTATGCTTAGTTAATCATTTCAACCATCTGAGCTGAACCCGAAAAACTAATCTTGAATTGCAGAATGGAATTAGATGTCACCAATGCAAGGCCATGAATTTAGGGAGTTAAGGATAGAATAACATTGCAACAAAGTTACCGCCTAGCTAAGGCCTAAGTCTACCAGACACACGTCTACTGCACCAGTCTACAAGGATCTAAGCCGACCAAAGTGGCATCGGGGCAAGTAAGTCCTATTGGGTTCAAAATGTGCATTTATAAGGCACACACTAGTCAACCTAGACTAACTCCAAACAATTTGAAACAGAGATAAGTATCAAAAATACACATCAACTATTCTCTTTTTTTTAGTTTCATACCTAATTGGAAGTGTGAGTTTCACATCGAAACTATCACTTATTAGTTTGAGAATACATCTCTCTTTTTTATTTACTCTCATCATGGTGTATGTACTACACTCTCTCTTTTATTTTAAAAAATGGCACGTCACACTCCACACGTACAAAACATTCTAACTTGACAAAAATAAATAATTTTTGCTATTATTTAAAGCTAAATATTAAAGTATTATTACTTCAAAAATAAATTATAAAATATTTTTCTTACCCCATTCCACTACTTCCTCTTCCATACTCCCCACCCCCAGAACTAACCAATGTTTTTATTTTTATTTTTTTGCCTTTAAAAAGTTCTTTGTAAAAGTTTTAAAAGAAATTCTTACTTCATCTCCCCCTCTCCCCTTAAAATAATAATTTAGATATTATTTTAATTTTTTCAGAAAAATAATTCTAGCCTACTAACCTACTCCACTGTTTTCAAATTTTTTTATTTTAAAAAAATTAGTTTTTTACTTGCTGCAAGAGTTTAAAAAAATAAATTTGTTATTATTCAGTACACAAGTAAAAAAATGTTTTTCTAAAAGTATGTGTAAATATCTAAAAAAATATAAAAAATAAAAATAAATTAGAAGCGGAGGGTTAGATGAATTGGATAGAATTTTATTTATTTTTTAGAAATACAAATAATATCAATTCTTTGTTAGGAAGGAGTGCATGAGGGGTGGAGTTTGATTTTTTTAATAAATACTTTATAAAAAAAATTACAAAAATTAAAAGGGCAGGAATTGTTGAGGGTGGGGATGGAGGGGATACGTGAGGGCGTGGGGGCGGAGTACATGAGAATGTTTTTTCAAATTTTATTTTTAAAAAGAATAATATTTTTTGGGAAAATATCAATACTTTAATCTTTAACTTTTAACTAATATTAATAGTTTATTTAACTTTTGTCAAGGTGGAATATTTTATCTTTGTGCATGTCATGTGGCAAGGTCTTTTCAATAAAAGAGAGAGTTCATTACACATACCACTGAGGTGTGTTTCTCAAACTAATAAGTGATAGTTTAGATATGAAACTCACACTTCCAATGGTTTAGGTATGAAACTAAAAAAAGGGATAGTTTAGGTATGTTTTTTTGACACTTACCTCTTTAAAATAAATAAGTAATTAAACACACCACAAGGTAAGGATGATAACAAATGAAAAGTGATATGCTCACAAGTTCTCGAATTTTTCTTGAAATAAACTTATAACATTATTTCCAACTACCTAAGTATGGTCCAATAGCTAACAAACCCAAATTCCACCAAATCAACAAGCATTTACATATTCAAGCTCAATCTAAGGAATGTAAAGTCATACCCTACCTTAAGGCAGAACAAGCATAGTGCAAATCACTTTTTTGGAGCTTTTCCCCTCCTTACAGCCTCAGAATACTGCCCCTAACTATCAAAGTAGAATTACAACATCATTAAAATCATATAATTTAGAGATGGACCAAAAGCGGAGTCTAAGATGGAAAAGTGAGATCCACGCCGAAAAGCTCAAAATTGACTCCATAGAAAGATCCTAAATAACTCTTCAAACTTGTGTCCCAAAGCAGAACATAATTTCGGGCTCAAAATAGCCCAAAATCATTAATGTGAAAATTACACCATTGAAGCTAAGAAAATTCCACCATGGCATCAACTAATATGAGCAAATTACCTCAATTAAAGGTTCCCCAACACTTTCCAAATATTCCAACATATCCACACAATATTTCCCTACAACCAAGGCTTTTAATTGCTGAAAATAGAGTTAAAATGAGGGAGAGATCAGATTTTGAAATTTTAAAAATAAGCTGAGTTGTATCCTTGGTCTTAATCAAAAGACCAAGAAAATACTCTCTGTGAACGCAGCTATAGTAGCAAGAGAACGTGAAGTCCGAAAACGACAAATATCCGCAAACATGGAGCCTAACCTATAAACACAGAGAAGAAGGTGACAAACCTCTATGAACGTGGCCTGTGGCCTGCGAATGTAGAGAACAAAAGGGTTGAGCTCTGTGAACGTGGCCTAAGGGCCTGTTAATGCGAAGAGACAAAAGCTCCTGCAACTGCAACAACTGCAACAACAAGTTTTGGCATTGTCCAAATTTTTGACGGGGTGCTTAGGATTTATTCGAAATCCCGTATGCTCCAATAGACTATGCTATTTCACTAAATTCGATGTTTCAGATTCAACGCAACAAAAATTTCTAAACAAGGTCATCTGAATAAAAAAAATGGTCTCACGCGCGATTGCCATTTTTAGCTAATTATACTAAGGGCCTTAGGATTAGATCAAAAGCCTCAGAAAGTGTATGAAAGGTCATTTTGGACCAAACTGAGCATTCTAAAACCAACATCATTGACAAAATTTTCATTCGCGCATGATTTCCAAAAAGTTGAGTAAAGTCAAACTTAGGCAAATTTTCAAAGGCTAAAATACCAAATGATTCAAACCCACACCGAAAGCCTTAAGACTCGAGCTAGCCTACCACTAGGTTAAAATGACCTTTTTAAAGCTAATGGAGATGTTAGAGGTCCATTCTGACGCCATTAACCTATAGTTTTTATTTAAGAGTCGAGCTAGCATGCCATTAGGTTAAAATGACCTTTTTAAAGCTAATGGAGATGTTAGAGGTCCATCCTAACGCCATTAACCTATAGTTTTTATCAAAATTCACTTCAATTTTTAATAGCCTTAAAAATAGAAAGTTGTATAGGATCCAAACGAATGACTAGGAAATCAAACTATTAGTTCTAGCAAATCATAAATGACATGGGGTTTCTATGAGAAAGTCTAAATGATGAAAAGAAAACATTAACACAGAAATGACCTAGAGATCAGTACAACATCCACTACTAAAAGAACATTCAGTTGCGAAAGCAAGGATAAAGAAATACCTGAAGGATGAAACTTGTAAAGGAACTTTTCTCGCATCTTCTTCTTGGCCTCCGAAGCAGCCTCCTCAGCAGGACGATGCCTCCAACGAACCTTAACCCCAAGAATGGCTTGGAAATAAAGCTATTTGACGTCTTTGGCTATAATGACATTTGGCTCCTCATGAAAATTTAGACATTCATCTAGCTTAACTGAATCATACTGGAGCACATGCAACATATCTAGAATGTATGGGTGTAGTATTGAGACATGAAAAATTAGATGAATAGCTGAAAATGGAGAAGGTAAAGACAACTCATATACAACATCACCAACTCTCCTCGGTTTCAAATGGTCCTATATATATGGGGATAAGCTTGCCCCGCCCCTGAAATCTCACATGTCCTTCAACTGAGATACTTGCAAGAATACCTGGTCACCAACAATAAGGCACTAAGGGCGGTGCTTATGGTTAGCATAACTCTAGTGCCTACTTTGAGCTGTTATCAACCTATCCTGAATCACCCAAAATCTAGCTAAATCCTCCGACCCTTAGACACAAAGGTGAACATTAAACCACAGAACGTCATCTGAATCTATAGTAGCCTGGCTGCTACCACGTTATAATACCCTGTCTCCGAGAGATACCAATGACTCATCTTCGAACTATCGAGCACGAATCCAATCAATCAAGGAAGACTGAATCCTCATAAAGGCCAGTATTGACCTAGAATTTGAAATATCCAACTTGACCATCATGTAGCTAAAGACTAGATGTACAAAGCCAAAGGTTTCTCTATAACAAGTAAGTAGGCCAAACTACCTATGCTCCTTGCTTTTCGGCTTAAGGCATCAGTTACTACATTCACCTTGCTTTGATGATAGAGAATAAAGAGTTCATAGTTCGCTAGGAGATCAATTTATCGACGTTGTCTCGAATTAAGATTCCTCTAGCTCAGAATATACTAAAGTCTATGGTGGTCAATGTAAATCTCACAATGGATCCTACATAGTTAGATCCTCTAAATCTTTCTCTAAGCCATAAGTTGCGCTTGTGAACCTTCAACTGCCTCAATGCATACGCTATGACTCAACATTGCTGCATCAATATACACCCCAAACAACCGTAGAGTGCATCTAATGTAGTAAATTTCTCACCCTCATCTGGAAGAGTTAGAATAGGAGTGATGGTAAGAAACTCCTTGAGCCTCTGACAACTCATCTCATACTCCTCAAACCACACAGAAGGAACATCAATTCGAGTCAACCTGATAAAAGGTGTTGTTATAGTAGAGAAACCCCTCACAAACTGTCTGTAGTAGCTAGCTAATCTGATAAAGCTTAGAACCTCTATAACAAATATGGCCTAGCACAACCACAAATAGCCTTAATCTTCTTTAGATCAACCATAATACCCTTATTGGACATTATATGCACAAAGAATGTCAAAAACTCCAACCAAAACTCACACTTTGAGAACTTGGCATAAAGCTATTGATCTCTCAAAGTCTAGAGCTTAATCCTCAAATGTTGGACATGCTCCTCTCTACTCTTCGAGTATACCAGAATATCATTAATTAGCATTATGATGAAGGAGTCAAGATAGCACATGAATACATGGGTTATAAAATTAATGAATGCATTAGGGATATTAGTCAACCAAAAAGAATACTCATACTGGCCATATCAAGTCCTAAATATGATCTTAAGGATGTTTGCTACCGTGATCCTCAACTGATGGTAGATAGATCTCAAATCAATCTTAGAATATATTGTGGCACCTTGAAGTTGATAAAAAAAGGTTATAAATATGGGGCATGGCATAACAATTCTGCACCATCACCTTATTTAAATACATATAATTAATGCATTTTTGTATAGTCCCATCCGCCTTCTTAACAAATAGAATAGGAGCACCACACAATGATACACTTAATTGAATGAACCCTTTTCATAAGAGGTCCTCAAGCTGAACACTGAGCTCCTTAAGCTCTAACAATGCCATCCAATAAGGTGTGATATAAATGGTCTTAGTGCTCGACTCTAAGTCTATGGAAAAATTAATATCATGCTCTGGGGTAAGGGAGGTAAGTTAGTAGGAAATATATCAATACACTCTCAAACGACAGGAACTAAATCAATTAGGGAAACCTTACTAGCACATATTGTACATAGGCCAACTAATCACAAAACGCGAAGGAAAATAACAGTTGAACTTGCATAAAAGATCTAATCCTTGTCGATGTACAACTGTAAGCACCCTACCACAAAACCAGAGGAATACCAAGTATGGCTAAGGTAACGATCTTGGCATAGCAATTCAAGACCACATGTAAGGGGATTATCAGTCCAAGACTAGAATCATATCAACTCTAACATATCAAGCAAAATAAGACATGTTCGAGTGTTTTTCCCTTAGATAGTCACCAAACAATAACTACAAACCTAATCCACTACAAAAGAATAACCTATCGGGGTCAAAACACGCAATGATGCTGCTAATGGCTCAAGACTCATACTCAACTAGGGAGAAAAATATATAGACACATATAAAACGGTAGATCCTAGACCAAATAAAGCTGAAGAAGTCTATTGGTATAAAAGAACCATACCTATGATAATGCCATTTGATGCCTTGGCATTTTTCCTCTTGCTTGAGCAACATAAAAATAGCCCTCATAGCCTCCACCATAAGCATCTGTGCTACAACCTGACCTACTTCCCCAAAGACAACCCCATCTACCCTGATGACCACTTCTAGGATCCTAACCTTGATCTCTACCTCTAGCTAGAGAAGGGTTGTAAGGCCGTGCAAGTTAGGAAGTGAAAAATACAGAAGAAGTGGAATTGGAAATGAGTAAGCCAAAATACGAGCCTCATTTACAACTTCTGGTTCAAACCACGGGTCATAAACAAGGCTCATGGATGGGATCAATCGGAAGGAATTATGTCTCAAAATAATCCATAAACATGGTAATGAGTGTATGCATCATGTAAAACTAAAATGCTAGAAATTGGAGGTTTTGGGCAAGATAACTTAATACCTTAGGCTTGAGTAGAGTGGAAAAAATATGGGTAATGCTTCCTCATGTCTGCCTCCACTTCTTATGTCGCACCTTCAACTTGTTAATTCCTCCATAGCACTTTGACGGATGCAACTTCTTTATTGCTTTACCTATTTATTTGCGGACCTAAGATTTCAACCGTGCCTCTTCATCACTCAAATTCTCTTTAATGTTTCACATCTTTTAAGGGGACTATAGAGTTTGCATCACCTATGAACTTCCTCAACATTAACACATGAAAAACTCGATGAATCAAATTCATTTCCATAGGTAACTCCAACTTATATGCCACCTTGTCGACTCTTCTTACCACATTTTAGGTCCCAACGTACTTAGGGATTAATTTCCCTTTTTTGCTAAACCGGATTGTTCCTTTCATAGGAGACACCTTCAAATAGATCCAATCACCAATGTTGAAGTCAAGGTCCCTTTTCCTCACATCAGGGTCGGACTTTTGATGATTTTGAGCCGTTTCCAACTTTTCTCTTATGGGTTTCACCTTTCCCATTGCGTCCATGACTAGGTCTGGCCCTAGCAAGGCCATTTCACCAATAAATGATCTATACTGTCTACCATATAATGCATCAAATGGTGCCATCTCGATGCTTTTATGAAAGCTATTGTTGTAGGAAAACACGATGAAAGGTAAATGCTCATTCCAACTCCTCTTGAACTCCAACACATGAGATCTCAACATGTTTTCCAATGTTTGAATTATTCTTTTCACTTGCTTATCGATTTGGGGATAGAAGGAGGTACTCAGTTTCACCTTAGTACCAAGACCCCTTTGGAAGGATTTCTAAAAATAAGAGGTAAATTGGGCACCACCATCTGATATGATGGATAATAAAATCCTTTGCAACCTCACCTATTCTCGAATATGCAATTGAGCATAGTCTTTGGCACTAAATTGTTTTGAATGGTAAGAAATGAGCCAATTTGGTCATCCGATCCATTATCACCCAAATGGAGTCAAAGTACTTCTTGGTCTTAGGCAAGCCCGCTATGAAGCCTATATTGACTTCTTCCCACTTCTAAGTAGGAATATTAATATCTTGAGCTGGTCTACCCCTCCTTTGATGCTCAACTTTGACTTGTTGGAAATTAGCACACTCGAACAAAAACTTGGAAATGTCCCTCTTCATTCCATTCCATCAATAGACCTCCCTCAAATCTCTATGTATTTTTTGAACCAAGATGAATAGAATAAGAAGAGTTGTGAGCTTCTTGCATTATTAAATTTTTCAACTCACTATCATTTGGCACACACAATCTCGCTTGATATCGAAGTACACCATCTCCCCTTTGTGAAAAAAGTCCTATCTTTCCTTCCTTCATTAAGGATTACAATTCAATTAAGGCGAGATCGTGGTCTTGCTTGGACTTAACATCCTTAATCAAGGAAGATTTAGACCTATGTAGTACCACTACACCACTACTACTAGATTCATTCAATTTTATCACCAATCTAGCCAACCTATAGACTTCTTTAGCCAACACCCTTTTTCCATCATTTTCTATGTGAGACACACAACCCATGGAAACTCTACTAAGCGCCTCACCAACCATAGTGGCTTTGCTTAGGTGGTACTTTACACTCATGTCATAGTCATTGAGAAGATCTAACCACCTTCGTTTCCTTAGGTTGAGATCTCTAAAATAACCCCAAAAGCGCTCGAAAGTGCCTGGAATTGTAATTTCTATATATCTCAAAATCCATGTGTGGTATCAAAAATCCAACTTCATATTCTTGTTTAGGGGGTCAACTTTAGGGGGAGAAGGGTCTAACCCCAATTTTAGAGCAACCGTACAGAATTTCAAAATTTCAAAATTTGACGGAAACAGTGTGAGTCGCATTTGTGGCGCAACGCGCCTTCGTATATTTTTTGTTCAGTTTTTCAAGTTCTTTGGCCTAAGCCTTCCCACACATGAAAATACCTATACTTAGCCTTTTTTCACCCTCATATCATTCAAAACATTTCCCAATACTTACTCACACACTTAGGCTTATATTTCTCTCAAGATTCAAGTGCCAAAACCCTCTTTGGATCTAAGGATTTCCTCTCAAGCTTCAAGTCTCCATCTCCAAAGCTAAGGTATGTGGGTTTCTTTCATAGGTTCCTTTCCACATGATGCCCAAGCCTCCTTTTACTCAAAATTTTCATGATTTGATGTTGATTTATTCATGGGTCTTATCTATTATGAAAATCACAGCACACTATGTTGGAATTTAAGAAATTGTGACTGTTTGACCATGTCTTGGGCTATGGATCTAAGATTTATTGTAAGACTAGATGAAGGATTTTGATGTATATTGCTTGAGGGTGTTACCAAGTATGTATTGAAGGTTTACATTGAATTTTCTAGCATGATTTCACTCTTGAATTGCATAATTTTATACTAGCCTTACACATCCCCTAAGTGTTTAATAAAATATCCGATTATAGCTTATTGAAGAGTTGAGGGCTCAATGCTTGTCTTATGAGTTGAATGACTATATGCTGATGAAATGATGATAGAATGATGATGAAATGCATGTATGTCTATGATGGTTATACGATGATGAAGCGAGAATAGAATGATTATAGAATGATGATGAAATGTATATGGATATGATGACTAGATGATGATGAGAGGAATGAATGTATAAATGATATTATTCTTTATAGTGTTGGTCTGTGACCATGCTCTTCTAGGGGGTTGCGCGCCGGGTAATCATGTCAAGGGGTTTGTACCTTGATAACCTATTGGGAGTTTGTACTCTAGCACCATAGGTGTTCGGGTGCGACTATCCACCAACCTATCAAGGGGTTTGAACTTGATAACCTATCAGGGGGTTTGCACTGCAGCACCACGGGTGGTAGGGTGCGACTATCCACCAACCATGTTTGGGGTTTGTACCCATCAACCTTGTTGGGGGGTTTGTACTCTATCGACCATGTTGGGGGTTTGTACCCATCTACCCGTTGAGGGGTTTGTACCTCAACAACCTCATGAAGGGGTTCATACCTCCTACACCTCTCTAAGTGGGTATAGGCCTTGGATTGCACTAATAGTGGTCACTCCCTACACTTGTATTATGCTCCATATAAGCATGATTTACTACAAGCATCTCCCATGCATGTCATATTGTTATATTTTGCTCATTGCTTATGCTTATGCATTTTGAGTACGTCACCTATCTCTTGTTGCATTGCCTCCTACATACTTAGTACATTCAAACGTACTACATGATATCACCATGTAGGAACCGGAGCTCCTATTGATTCTCCTCGTGGCTAGACAAATTGTTCAAGTTAGCTTAAGTGAGTCCTCAAGTCCGGGGACAATATTTATCTTCTCTCAAGCTTATGTTTAGACTATGTCTTGTATTTTTGGATTATCTAATGTCATTATTTTGAGGGTGAGCTCGATTGCTTGTCCTGTCCCCCGTTAAGTATCTAAGGTTTAGAGGTCTTGTTGGACAAGTTATGTATTTATTCTATGAGCTTTGACTGTCTCTTGACTCTCGTTGCTTATGATATGAAGGATGTTCCCTTTAGTCCTAATTCCCTTATTTATGCTTATCTCTCATTGTCATTTTGATTGCTTCCACGACCAAGGATGTGTAATGATATGCTATGAGGCTTGTTTGGGGTTCCTTCGGGTTCCCCATTTGCCTGTCACATCTAGGCCGTAGGCTTGGGTCATGACGAAGGTGGTATCAGAGCACTAAGTTGTTAGATCCTTGGCGTCCAACACACCGTGTCGATTAGAGTCTTATTCATGATTATGAAGCACGCCACAACTATGAATAGGAGGTTATGAGGAGTTATAGGAAATATTTCACTTCTTCATGCTCTATTTCGTGCGATGGAGTTAGGTCCCCTTAGGGCTTGTTGCTAATACCTAACCGTTATATGTCAGGATATGTCTCAAGCTACTCCGAACGGAGAGATGGCAAATGTGGAGGTTCACAATGCTCTTTGGGTATTGGCCAAAGCAGTGAAAAATTGGCAACTCACCTCGATTAACAAGTGAGTGCTTTGGAGACTTCTATTGTTAAGAGGGGAGGTAAGGAGGCCAAGAGGGTCCCTGGTGAAAGAAAGTTCCAAAGTCGCAAAGGTAGAGGTGGTGGTGGTTTGGTGCCTTATGTTAGGTGCCCAAGGTGTGGTAAAGGCTATGATGGCCCATGTTTGAGGAATACCAATTCTTGTTATGGTTGTGGAGAGGAGGGCCACAAGATGATAGATTGCTCATAAACACCATGAGAGTAAAGGAGGTGATGATGGAATGACTTATCTCAAATGCCCTACGTGTAGGAAGTACCATGGTGGCCTATGCTTGAGGAAGACCAATTCTTGTTTTGGATATAGTAAAGTGGGTCACAAACTAGTGGATTGTCCATATGTACGAAGGAAGTGTTAAGGTGGTCAACCTTTAGATCAAGGCGGTCATGTTGATTAAGTGGCTTAAGAAGGAGATGAGGTGCCTGATGTTGCTACCGGTATGTTGAAACTTCTTTTAGCTTTGATGTGTTTGCATTGATGGGCCCATTGTGACATTATCTATCTCATTATTCTTTTGGTTGCAAGTGGGTTTCATGCATGTCCCGAACTCTCTTGGATGTATGTCTCATTGGTGAGCCTATTGTTGTTCGAAAGTTCATAGGTGTTGTTCCATGTTCATATTGTATTAGGGTTTGCCTTGTGACATGTTGGGTTTAGTGTGGTGGATTATGATGCTATGCTTGGGATAGATTAGTTGCGTTGGTGTTGTGTCTGGGCCCATAGAGGCATAATCCAATTCCCTATTAAATCCGCCCTTGAGTAGGGACTGGTAAGGTGGATGCGATGAGGTAAGTCTGTTTCTTGTCTTAAGGTATAATCGATAGGGTTTCCCCCATATTCTTATTGCCTAGGGTCTTGTCTTGTGATTTTGGTTGAACTTAGTTTGTTGGATTGGAAGTCTTGAGGTGGTTCGGTTACTTGCATATTCGGTCTCCTTTGATTGTAGAACCCTTAAGGTTGTAACATGATGGTTAATTTAGTCAACTACAATGAGTTAGTCACTTCTCTAAGCTTGATCTTTGGTTCAGGTTTTGTTTCCAAGTGATGACGAGGATAGATGATATCCCTAAGTGTCTTTTTGGATTAGGAGTGAGCGTTTCGAGTGTGTTGGAGTTGTTTGGTTGGTTAATGCACCAGCTATATTTATGGGTTCAAAGACCCTACCTTGTCATGCTTGTGGTTGTCTCTAGTGATGAAGTATGGAATTATTTAGAGCTTGTGAACCATTTGAGGGTAGTGTTGCAAGTCTTGGGGTAAGTGGAGTTGTATAATAAGCCTTCCCACACGTGAAAATAACTATACTTAGCCATTTTCACCCTCATATCATTTAAAACATTCCCCAATACCTACTCAAATACTTAGGCTTATATTTCTCTCAAGATTCAAGTGCCAAAATCCTCTCCGGATCTAAGGATCTCCTCTCAAGCTTCAAGTCTCCATCTCCAAAGCTAAGGTATGTGGGTTTCTTTCATGGATTCCTTTCCACATGATGCCCAAACCTCCTTTTACTCAAAATTTGCATGATTTAAAGTTGATTTATTCATGGGTCTTATCTATTATGAAAGTCATAGCACACTATGTTGGGATTTATGAATTTGTGACTGTTTTACCATGTTTTGGGCTATGAATCTAAGCTTTATTGTAAGATTGGATGAAGGGTTTTAATGTATATTGCTTGAGGGTGTTACCAAGTATCTATTGAAGGTTTTATATTGAATTTTCTAGCATGATTTCACTCTTGAATTGAATGATTTTGCACTAGCATTACACACCCTCTAAGTGTTTGAATTTTCTAGCATGATTTCACTCTTGAATTGAATGATTTTGTACTAGCATTACACACCCTCTAAGTGTTTGATAAAATGTCCAATTATGGATTATTTAGGAGTTGAGGGCTTAATGTTTGTCTTACGAGTTGAATGACTATATGTTGATGAAATGATGATTGAATGATGTATGTCTGTGATGGTTACATGATGATGAAGTGAGAATAGAATGATTAAGAAATGAATGTATGTTTATGATGGTTATACGATGATGAAGCGAGAATAGAATGATTATAGAATGATGATGAAATGTATGTAGGGATATGATGACTAGATGACGATGAGAGGTATGAACGTATAAATGATAGTATTCTACATAGTGTTGATTTGTGAGTATGCCCTACTCGAGTGTTGCGCACCGGGTAACCGTGTGAAGGGGTTTGTACCTTGATAACCTATCGGGTGTTTGTACTCCGGCACCACTGGTGGTAGGGTGCGACTATCCACCAACCTATCGAGGGGTTTGTACCTTGATAACCTATCGGGGGTTCGTACTCTGGCACCACGGGTGGTGGGGCACCAAGCATGTTGGGGCGTGTGTACTCCATCAACCATGTTGGGGGTTTGTACCTATCAACCCGTTGAGGGGTTTCTACCTCAACAACCTCATGATGGGGTTCGTACCTCATGCACCTCTCCAAGTGGGTGATAGGCCTTGGATTGCACTAATAGTGGTTACTCCCTACACTTGCATTATGTTCCATATCAGCATGATTTACTACAAGCATCTCCCATGCATGTCATATTGCTATATGTTTCTCATTACCTGTGCTTATGCATTTTGAATATGTCACCTATCTCTTGTTGCATTTCATCCTACATACATAATACAGTCAAACATACTAACGCATACTCTATGCCTACATGATATCACCATGTAGGAACTGGAGCTCCTATTGATTCTCCTCATGGCTAGACAAATTTTTCAAGTTAGCTTATGGTGAGTCCTCAAGTCCAGGGACAATATCTATCTTCTCCTCAAGCTTATATTTAGACTATGTCTTGTATGTTTGGATTATCTAATATCATTATTATGAAGGTGAGCCCAGTTGCTTGTCTTGGCCCCCGTTAAGTATGTAAGGTTTAGAGGTGTTGTTAGACAAGTTATGTATTTATGCTATGAGCTTTGACTCTCTCTTGACTCTCGTTGCTTATGATATGAAAGACGTTCCCTTTGGTCCAAATTCCCTTGTTTATGCTTATCTCTCATTGTCATTTTAATTGTTTCTGCCACCAAGGATGTGTAATGATATGCTACGAAGCTTGTTTGGGTTTCTTTCGGGTTCCCCATTCGCCGGTCACTTCTAGGACCTAGGCTTGGGTCGTGACAATCTCTTTGGGTGAACACATGTTGAAGGCTCCTATGATTAGTGAAGACATTTACATGAACCCTGTACAAATATTAACGCCAAATCTTCAAAGTAAACAGCGTGACCGCAAGTTCAAGATCTTGAGTTGGGTAGTTCTTCTCATGCACCTTCAATTGCCTTGAGGCCTAGGCAATGACCTTATCATGTTGCATCAATACACCCTAACCCAATTCTGAGGCATCACAATACACAACAAACCCATCATTTCCTGTCAACAAGGTCAAGATAAGAGCTGAAGTTAATCGATCCTTCAAGGTTTGGAAGCTCTTCTCGCACTCGTCCATCCACACAACTTTGCCTTCTTTTGCATCAACTTAGTCAATGGGAACAAAATGGAGGAGAAACCTTCCATAAACCTTTTGTAGTACCCGGCTAGACCTAAGAAAGTCCTAATGTTCATAGGAGTCAGTGGCCTTGGCTAATTCCTCACCACTTTCATCTTTTTAGGTTCAACCTTGATACTATCACTTGACATTACATGCCCCAGAAAGGTAACCTCACATAGCCAAAATTCACACTTGTCAAATTTTGCAACATACCTTTGCTCTAAAGATTATAATACTACCGTCAAGTGCTCCATGTGTTCTTCCTTACTCTGAAAGTAGATTAGGATATCATCAATGAACACCACTATAAAAATGTCGAGGTAGGGCTTGAACAACCTATTCATAAGGTCCATGAAGATAGCCAGTGCATTAGTTAGCCCAAAAGACATTACCACAAATTCGAAGTGACCGTACGTAGTCCAGAATATCACTCTCCCTCACCCTTAGTTGGTGATACCCGAACCTCAAATCAAGCTTAGAGAAATGTTAGCCCCTTGTAATTGGTCAAACAAGTCATCTATTATAGGAGTGGATATATGTTCTTAATAGTGAACTGGTTGAGTTGCTGGTAGTCTACACACATGCGGAGTGACCCATACTTATTTCTTACAAACAAAACTAGAACACCTCATTGATACCTACTGTGTCTAATGAAACCTTTTTGCAACAAATCCTTCAATTATTCCTTTAGATCCTTCAACTCCATGGGAGCCATTCTATAAGGGGGAATTAAGATAAGTTGAGTGTTGGATAAGAGGTCTATGCCGAAATCTTTGTTTGTTTTAGGAGGAACACCCAGTAACTCATCCAAAAATACATCAGGGAATTCATTGACAATAGCGATCGACTCAAGAAGAGGGACTTTGGAAGTGACATATTTGACCCTTATCCTTTTGAGATCATTCTTTGTGCCTTTAAGAAGGGGACAAACTAACCTCTACATGAAGAATTTCTACCCTCGCACTCAAGAATGGACTCATCCAGGAATCTAAACTTAACTCTACGAGTCCGGCAGAATATGGAGGCATAAGAAGCATGCAATTAATCCATCCCAAGTATAACATCAAACTCAACCATAGAGAGTTTTACTAAGTCACAAGGGACAACTTCATGCAAGATGGAAACAAGACAATCTCTATAAACTCTTCGTGCAATAATGGACTCTCCTGTGGAGGTGCATACTTTATAAGGCTCATTAAGAATTTTGGGACACACATGGAATCTATTTGCAAGGAAAGGAGTTATAAATGACAAGTTTTCCCTTGGATCTAGCAATGCTTATGCATCAAAATTATAAACTTTCAATATATCGATAATAACATACGAGGCCTCTTCAAATTCTTATTGGCCATGAAGAGCATAGAATTGTTTGGTCCTTCTGGCACCTTCAGCTTGCCCTCCTGGCTTTAGGGGTTTTGCAACCCCACTCCTATAATCCTTTGTATGGTGCCTAGGTATCCCACACTTAAAGCATATGTCTGAATCGACCAAGCACTCTCCCTTAAGGGGCCTTCCACACTCGGGGAAATTTGGAGTTTACATCTTTGGAGCTACCCTATTATCTTTGATGGATAAAGAAAAGAAGTGTTGGTATACCCTTGGCTACCTTGCTTTGGCCGCCTTGGAGCTTGTTGTTGCCTCCACTTCTTTGGTGAGAATATCTCCCACCATCAACCTGAGTCCTCTTTCTGTATCTCTCTCTTAACTTTTCCTCAATTTGTTCGGTGTACGTCATAAATCGGAAGATGTCTATCTCTTTCACGAACATGGCTGTCTTGCACTCCTTTGACACCAAGTTCAATACATCGGATATGAACTTGCTCATCCACGCTCTTGGATTTGATACCATGAAAGGGAAATATTTGGAGAGCTTGGTGAACTTGAGAGAACACTCTCTCACACTCATGTTCCCTTACCTAAGGTTGACGAAATCTTGTACCTTAACCTCCCTCAACTCTAGTAGGAAGAACCAAGAAAGCACCCTTGAACTCCTCATATTCAATTGGACCCACTTCTTGGGCCCT
The DNA here is from genome assembly GCA_026153255.1 of Solanum medicagineum. NCBI lineage: Eukaryota > Viridiplantae > Streptophyta > Magnoliopsida > Solanales > Solanaceae > Solanum > Solanum medicagineum. The sequence goes on along the minus strand of JAPFFP010075611.1, from coordinate 5,362 downwards.
TTCCTACACCCATTGTTTGTACCATATATATACCACCCCTTGTAATTATAGGCGACCAACGCAACCTTCTTTTCCAAGGGAACTTCCATTACCGTAACAATTCGATAAGCCTCATTAATGAAGTCGACGAGGTCCTCTTTCGCCTTAGAATTGTGGAACTTCAGAGGACTCATCCTCATGAAATCTCTAAACCATGTAGCTAGAGTAGGCAATTGGGGAGGAATGAAAATCTTCCTATTATCTTGGTTAGACAAAGCTTAGGCTAACATGGTGAATGCAGCTCTAAACTCCACATTAGATACACTGTCAACTTGTTACAATGGAGGGACTTGTTTCTTGGGTATATTTGGTTGTGGAGCTCTTATTTGCATGATCTAAAAATAACAAAGACAACGTCATTAGTGCTAAGGAAGTCCTTACAAAACTCTAAAGGCATGACATGAATAATGAAAAAGGGAAGACTTTCCCAAATGTCTCATAGCCTCTCATCCATGGTTGTGGTGCACTTCACAACCTTGAACAAGACTCTACTTGACGCGGTATGTTTGGACATCTGAGAAAGAGTATAAAACCTCATGCTTTGATCCCAAGTTTCCCACGACCTAAGCTTGAGGCCTAGTCTTAACATGGTGAATGAGACACCTGTAAGCACCTCATCCAAGCCATCTTAGCATATCCAACATTCATAGGCATAAATTTATTCATTTTTTAGGAAGTAAATAAGATAACGACTAGGGGATATAGTTTGATTAAAAAAACATCTAAAAAACAAACATAGTGTCCATAATCATACCATCTAATGCATGAATAAATGAGAATCGATAAATGGTTGGTTTCCCTCATATAGAAAAGGTTCCAAATTTGAACATAGAAAGTAAAAGCTTCCAGTTTAAAACCAAAATACACATCATATCCAAAAATACATAGCAAGAAAGGGAAATCGGTTGAGTCCCAAACTAAGGGCTCATCGCAATAATACTAGTCTTGGAGAATCGAAGAACCAACCACAAGCTGGGGGAGGAGGAGTGCAAGTCCCTACATGGTGACATCAAGTAGGCAAATATGTGTTAGGACTTTTGTAATGTACTAAGTATGTGTGATACAATACAAGTATAAGATTGTAATGCCATCATTCATAAGTTAAAAACTTTAGTGCATGTAATCGTAAGGACAACATTAACATGAGCTTAAGCATGCACAAGGAATACTGATCATTATGACATAAACAACACAATATTCAGAAAACATATGATGAAACAAAGACATCAATTATAGACATTGTAGGAATAGACTATGACTGACATATAAAACCACGTGAACAACTACATGGAAACTAATATAACCCCCTATAATGGCATAATGATTCCCCTGTCCAGGTGAAAATCCGTCGCATAGTGTGTATCACATAATTGCTCTACGTGAATCCACTACCCTGGCCTACAAGGTTTCTTATGGTGTCACATAGTGAATGGGGGTCAAGGATTTCTTCTAGGGTGTCACGCCCCAAGTCCTATTAGGGCGGACTGGCACCCGTTGCCGATAAGGTCCGGGAGAACCAACCTGTACCTATGCGCTTCCTGTGCATATTATGAGGGACTTCTATGTTTGACATGCCTTTAAGAAGATAAACAATGACGACAAGCCAAAAGGAATTGCATATGACTAAGCCATTGGGGCCACGGTGTATAAAATACGAGACATGACTACACTTTACTTTACATAGTCTACAAAGTCTCTAAATAGAGAAAAACATCTGACAAGGGTCAGGACAGGCCCCGCCTCAACTAACTGTACAATATAAACATAAGCTCTAGACATATACGAAGCCCCGAAGCAACCTGGAGCTTGGTGACAACAGCTGAATATCCTGTGCTCCTACAGGGGAGATCTACTAGCACCTGTACTGGCAGCATGAAATGCAAGTCTCCCGTAAGGGATGTCAGTACGAGATAATGTACTGAGTATGTAAGGCAAGAAACACTGCATATGAAGTAACAATCTAAATGGGACTGTACACTGGTGCAGCATAAGAGACCACCTTTAGCTGTACTGTGGGATCATGTACTTTATGTTCTTTATATTACTTTACCTTTACTATAAAATCTGTGCACAACTGTAATACAAATGACCAACTGATCAATGGTGAAACTGTATCGGGTTCGTCCCTGGCTAGGTTATACTTAACCCCTCGGGCTACCCCCCTTTGATAGGATCGTCCTTGGCTAGGTGCTATCTCCACCCCCCCGGGCTACCACCTATCAGAACTGTATACTTTATCTTTCAAATACCTTTGAGATGATTCTTTTGTTGGCCATAACATTGGAGCTGTAAGACTGTATATGTAGCATATGACATGTGGATGATCCTATAAGACAATACGACAATGAAAAGAGTACACTACACAAATGATGAAATGCGTATGAAATGGAACAACTCGTGAATTTATTTTGTAACAGGAACTCATGTAACTTGGTATCTAAGCATGTATGCAGATTTGAAGGTAACTTTATATGGATTCATATGAAGATGTAAAAGAGTGGAGACATGGTTAATAGTTGTGTCAGAGTTGGCAAGTGCCTTTATGTACCAACGAGAGATCTATGTTTTATTCCAAGTGATACGAAATCACGTAACCTTACATACCTCATCGTCGGACCTTGTTACTATCTCAAGATAACCTTTCCTTCCTCCAAATACTTATCTACAACACAGTAAGGGATAAAAATAGCATTAAAAGCTAATAGATACACCTTGGCAATCCAATCACATAAGAAAACAATACACGGGCAGCAAGCGGGTGTTTATAAACACCCGAGCGTATTCCTTTAACCTTTTCGCTCCTTAATCGTATTTTCTCATACACATTAGCATGTATACATCATGAACAGCCTATTTCAATGCCATAACAGTCTTACCACATCCCGCAAAGCACAACACATCACAATTCCACACAATCTAAAAATGGACAGCATAACGTTACCTTCCCTTGCTACATTTCGACGTTGACAACTCCAAACCTATTCCAACTCTAAACAAACTGTTCTAGCAACATTTACACACATAAATAGACCTAAAACAGTGTTATAACAGCACTTAAGAAGTCATGAAGGACGTGGGCTAATACCTTATATACAACAGCCCGCAAGTTCCAATCAACATGACGCTTAAGATAACACGATAAAAAGCGCTTGTTAAATGAAACCAAAATCAGGGAAGCAACATTAGGGTGATATTTATAACTCAAACCATGTTAATAACATCAATGTATCTTCATAATACAACTTAAAAACCATAGAGAAGTCACTAAAACAAAAGGGAAACATGCAGCAATTCTCAAAACAGAATCTTTCCAGAATTTCCAGCATAGACATACTAGCATATACTTCTTGTTTTTCATAAGAAAACCATACTAAACACTTGTGTAAACTTACTTACCACTATCTTCAAGGTATAGGGCTTGTATAAGAACCCTAGAATAGTTGTTTAGCTACTTTACAAGGTGAAGAAAAGTTGAGAGAACTTTGAAGACAATTTTTTTTTTTGAGTTCAAGTGAACAATAACTTGTGGAGCTGCTTTGGAGCCCTTTATAAAGAGCTATTATGCCTCCTTTCTCTTGACATTTTGACCATATTATACCATACATTATCAAGTTGCTTACCCACCAGCTTGGCCCTCAAACTTGGGCCTTTTTGGAGCACCAACTTGATGGACTTGGGCTACCTACTTTCCTACTTTCACTTACTTAGTTTTGGACCCAATTTGCTAGGTGTGTTGTGATGTCTTTGGGACCTTTTCATTATACTTCTTGGGCTGAAAACATAGCCCATTTGTGATTCCAAACATGGGCCAAAGTTACACCCTTAACACGGACTTTATTCATAATCGAACTTAGACAAATTCGACCTCGAGCCTCGTCTCCGTTTAACTAACAAATTTAAGCTAAGCAAATAAGTGACTCACCTACTAGCTTCTAAGTCCTACAAGAACCTCAATTCTTTTACTTCATTTAAGGCCATAATCTCCTTAATTTGGCACAAAACATGTATACCCTCGACCCTCTTAAGCGTTAGATGCACATATAGCCCATTAACATGAGATTCAAGCACTTTTAAAAGTTAACGTCAATTTGTCCATACCATGTCATGTTTCATTTGCATTGTACTAGCATTGTAAGGTGTGGGGTGTTACATCCTCCCCCTTTAGGAATATTCGTCCTCGAATATTAGCACAATTGGATAGCGTAACCAAGCTTAAACTTTTATTTACATAAACTTTGACTATATCTTAAGTATTCAATAACACTTACCTATTAGCGTCCCAATTCTGTATGTTGAACTTCTGGTTTAGCTTCAAATAAGTGAGGATATTTCGATTTCATCACATCCTCAGCTTCCCAGCTACTTCTTCTGCTTGCTAGTTCCTCCAAAGTACTTTAACTGAAGCTATTTCTTTATTCCTTAGCTTGTTAACTTGAAGATCTAGAATAGCAACAGGCACCTCTTCATCGGTGAGATCTTCTGTAACCTGTACATCCTCAATAGGAGTGATACGGGATGGGTCACCTATGCATTTTTCAAGCATTGAGAATGAAAAACTGGATGAACCATCGAAAGCTCTCGGGGTAGCTCTAATTCATACGCAACCTGCCCGAACCTTTTAATAACCTTATATGGCCCTATGTAACGTGGGCTCAATTTTCCCTTCTTACCAAATCTCATAACCCCTTTCATTAGAGACACCTTTAAAAATACCCAATCACCTACTGAAAATTCCACTCCTCTTCTCCTGGCATCCGCATATGATTTGTGACGACTCTAGGCTGTTTCTTGTCGCTGTTGTATTGTCTTAACTTTTTCCATGGATTATTGTACTAGCTTTGGCCCAAGTAAGGTGGCTTCACCCACTTCAAAGCATCCAATCGGCGACCTATACTCCCTTCCATACAAAGCTTCATAAGGTGCTATCTTGATACTCGTTTGGTAGCTATTATTATAGGCAAACTCAATAAGTGGCAAATGGTCCACCCAATTAACTTTAAAGTCCAATGCGCAAGCTCGCAACATATCTTCAAGTATCTGAATGGTGTATTCTGCTTGACCATCTGTTTGATGGTGGAAGGCTGTACTCAAATTTACTTGTATCCCTAAACTCCTTTGGAAGGACTTCTAAAACTTTGCAGTGAACTGAGCTCCTCGGTCAGATATAATGGAGATTGGGACTCTATGTAGCCTGACTATCTCTTTGAGGTATAGCTTGGCATACTCTCCAGTTGTATAATCACTCGTGACTGGCAAGAAGTGTGCTGACTTTGTGAGTCTGTCAACTATTACCCATATGGAGTCGAACTTCTGAGATGAGCGA
>JAPFFP010075603.1:0-23346 GCA_026153255.1 Solanum medicagineum | reverse complement strand
TTAGCTGAGGCGGGGCCTGTACCGACCCTTATCAGATGTTGTTTTCTTATCTAGAGGCTTTGTAGACTATGTATATCGCAGTATGATCAAGCTTAGTGTCTAACCCATCACGGCCCCAACGTCCTAGTCATATGCATTCTCTTTTGGCTTGTTATCACTGTTTCTCGGTTTTAAGGCATGTTAAAGGTAGGAATCACGCGCAATATGGATAAAAAGAGCACAGTCACAGGTTGGTTCTCCCGAGCCTTATCGGCAACGGGTGCCGGTCCTCCCAAAGGGAATTTGGGGCGTGACATTATCCTCATAACATAATAATCATTGTCATAGCATATATACATGACTCGTGGCTCTTAAATGTCTTTCGAATAAGTTTGACAGCTTAACTCAACATTTAGAATGAGACCTTAACTCTAAAAATATTCATAAAGGTACTTTACATAAGGCCTATACTTGGTTCCATGTCAATTAGTAAAAGAAGTATTTAAAAAGAATTAAGTGCCTTAATAGTTTAAATAGGAGTGTTATAGTGGAGATTATTGGAAATCAATGCGTTACTTGTTAAGTGCTTCAATTTTATTTTTTTGTATGGAAGAAGGACTGATTGTGAATACTACATTCCCTTCATAATCTACATTTATTATAATGTTACACCAAAAACAGAAAAACCTCAAACCTATGGATAGATAGCCAGGAAAACCAACAAAATGATATATAGATATTGAATGTCTAGTTTAAGCAAACAAATGAAATTTCAACCTAAAACCATCATGGAAATAACACAGTTGCAATCTCAAGGCCTTTCACAGAAGGACTTTCTAGCAACAAAATAGTAAGATATCACATTTGATGTTTTGGGAAATTTCTCGGATTTCATGCTAAAAAGAGGGATGGAGTTTAGCCTTAACACACCTTCCCAAAGGACATTCTATTGCCCAAAGTTTTTTCACAAGAGTAGTTCCTCATGTCCTAAACTTTACAACAACTATATATATGCAGCTTAAAGACACTTCTAAAAAGTCCAGAATTTAGAATTAATGACAAGATTCGCTTAACAGTATTTATATGAGGAAACGTCCGTAAAACTTCATAAAAAGACTGTAAAGAAGACCCAAGATTATTACTTGAACACACTAGCTGCAAACCAAGAACAACAACCAAGATCACCACTTTTTAACAACCCAAAAACAACCCCAAACACAGCTAATAGAAGGGAAAATAATTGCAAAGCGTAAGGCACACATTTCTAGGCATTGGGATGAATTTTAATGGTAAAAATGCGAAAAAGTTGCCCAAATCACTTTGGTCCCTTGAGGGAACTTTATCTTAAGTTTATATGTTGTGTGGGATGAAATGGAACTGATTTGATCTTTAAAAAGCTCAAATTAGCCGACATCTAGGTGGGTTGACCCGACCCGACCCATGACACGATTTCCTGCTCGGGCAGTCACAGAAAATAGACATAACTTTTTATTCTGAGATCTGTTTGATACGCACTTTGTGCGTTTCAAACTAGACTCATAGATCTTCAATTTGATGGGCCATGGACCTTCTAACTCCTTATAGTTCAGGAGATATGGCCTGATGCAGTTCACCCAAATTTAAGAAGGATTTCTTAAAGAAATGGTAACTTTGGCCAACCTTTATACTGCAACTTTCTTGATTCCAAAACTTAATATATGACCTTTGTTCTATTAAAATAACCTTTATAATCTATTACTAGAAAATTATACACTTTTATTCCCATCCGAAAAGTGAAACCTAATTTAAACCTTCTGAAAAGGGCGAGGTACCACTCTGGCCATTTCTTTAATCCCCAATGTGTATTTAGGGTATTCCTTTGGCTTAATCCTTTAAGTCTTTGACATAACCACTTATTGGAAGCCTTACTATCCTTAGGGTCTATCCAAAATCATATATGTTCTACATGATATGCCACCCTATATATATATGAAAGACGAGAAATACAGGGTCTCATGCTAAGTGCCGGTGCTAGTTTAAGATGCACTACTATGAACCTCCTAGGTGGTCACCTTTGTCATAGTGGCCTATAATGAGGGTCCAATGCTCTGTGCTATCTAATGCTCGCATGTGAGCTGCATCTCCTCATCCAATATAGAAGTCCGTCTGGTGGCCTTAAGTTGTTGGCGCTCTATCCTCTAAGCACATCATATTGTCACCTTTGGATCATCCTCGCCAGTACGTCACCTCTTCCCAGAGGTGGGAATAGTGGGCTCCTCAGCAAATAAGTCCAGTACTGATGGAGAGATAGTAGGCACAGAAATGGTCAAAGGTGTTGGGGCTACCACTCTCATCTTCTCACAGAGTTACTGGATCTCCGTCAAAATGGTAGAAAAGTTAGATACCTAAGTCGTACTGAGTCGATCCTCCAAACAACTCCTAAATGCATTTACCTAGCTACGAAGAACTCTCATCCTCTAATCAAGGGTGGTCATGTAGCATTCTGTCATGAGCCAACCCCTTCTCCGTCATCCCGGTGGAATGAGGTCTTCCTAAGGTTTATCTCTCGTCTTATACTACCAACTTTACTTATTAATTCATTTACTTTCAATTGTGTGTTTACTTCCAGTCTGTGTGTCTACTTTGAGTCCATAGCCATAAAAAACTCTCCATACTCTTTTATTCAAGTTCGTGTGTTTAAATTCTGAGTCTTTAGCCATAAATCTCTCTACAATCTTCATATAAATAGTATTGAGTCTATCCATAGAGCTTTAGAACAAATACGCGTGTGTGTGTGTCTTTATAGTCCAAAAAATCCAAAAATATATCTATTTTAGAGTCTTTACTGTCTTTGTTTAGTTCTTGTAAATCAATGTCTTTACCTTCAGAGTCGAGTCTTTGTAAGTCCTTTGCCAAGTTAGAGATGACTCCTACCCAGAGCAAAACTCTCTCTTGCAAATACGACTATCTATATGAAGTAGATTTGTTACCCCTAGAAAAGAAAATATCCTCCACATATCTACCTCTACTGAACCCATATTCTTCCTTTGCCAAAAAGACCTGTTATCCTTGGTTGCAAATCTGCTCCCGAATCCAACATAAACCTAAAGGAATGAAAGAATATGTTACTGCCTCAAAACTTGACGAGCACCATATTCATGCGACCCAAGAAGAACAACTCATCACATTGCAAATGCCAGAGGAATTTCCACGCAAGTCAAAAAGCTTGGGGTTCACCCATATCCATTTTGGTGCCGTCAGAGTTGCATTGATGTATCACGGAAGAAAAGGCTAGCCCGTAATAGTGTGTCTTTCCTTCTTGGATACCCGATACAATGAGTAACACCATGCGAATTTGGGCACCTCAAAATCATCCTCAACTTCGGGACTGTGTTTGTCACGATCTAACCCAACTTCAACATGTCCCTGCACGATTCATACCTCATGAAGGCGTTGATGATCTAGGTCCAAATACCTGGAGCTCCATAAGCTAGAGATGCTATCAAGGCTACTCCACACTACCAGCTAGCGTGGCAAGGTCAGAACCATGCCATGGACCTATCACACCTTGGTGGCCAAGATGCTCTCTTCCTAAACATAAACGCCACTAACGGAATTACTAAGTGTACCCAGATCCCTAGAAAAATCAGCCGAGAGAAGCTCGTCAATATTCTCCCTACCTCATAGGTCAAAACTATGAGAACTTGAGAAATCCTCTTCAACCTCTCTAGTCCACTGAGCTTACTTTTACCAGAAAACCTGATGAAACGGCCTCCATAAGCTTTGACCACTCTTACCTCAAAAAACATTGAACATATGGTACAGACTGCGACAGAAACAACATGCAGGACTAGATCCGTCAATTCGATCATGATGGTCAAGCAATTGGATGGTTTAAGTGCCCCATTTCTGGACATATACCATGGGAGTTAGACTGTAACTATCAATTATGTCAAGAAGAGGAAGATGATAATGATAGCAGTGAGTATGACTATTTCCAATATGAAGATGATTGGAAGCCAAGGGAAGAGGATAAATATACATTCCTTGTCTCTTATCACCCTCGTGTATGGCCAGCCTTTCCAACTCTATTAAAACCTACCTCCACTAAAGAGCCTACACCTCCAATGTTTATGCTATCACCCACAGGCTCCAGCACCTCATATGATTTTCCCCCATACCAACCTTTTGAAAGGGATAACCTGAATTACGCTCCAAAAATACCACACAAGAAAGTTATCCTACCAACGGGAGAACATATGACACAAGGGGGCATAGAGGCAATCCTGAATTGGCAATCAGAGAATGCAATAGTCCAGAACAAGGCAATGTCTAGCATCGGTCATTCCATTAAGCATGTCATCTAGTCCCAAGACAAGATGCAGACAAAGATGGACTTGATAGAAAAGAAGATACCAGAGACGTCCAACCAACATGCCAGACTTATTCGAGCAGTGGAACATACATTGAAAATAATACAATTCGATTTATGTCTGCCAGGAACATCACTATCTCTCTTCTTCGAACAACAAAGAAATGAGATAGAAGCAATCAAGGAGTAGATTTAGAGCCTGAAATACACTAGTCCCGAGTCAAGGAGCACATCACCTTCTCCACCTATGCCTACTTTATCTCCCATGTGCTCACAGCCTTACTCCCCTCCAAAGCAAGAGAGGTTCATGCATAAGTTCTTCTTTGGTATACCTCAAGCTTCCAAGCAAAAGGAAGAAGCAGAGTTTGACATAGCTAAGTTCGTGTGGGAGAGAAAGGATGCAGTGGTGGCAACCCAAAAGTAAGTCGAAGAAGCACAGAAAAAGGCGAAAAGAAAGAAAGCAACGGACCCAGGAACCATGATGATTACTAGATACAACACCCACAAAAATAAGAACACCACCTCAAGATGCATCTACTACAACTGCAGCAAGGACCCAGTCTTTCCACGCTCCAACCTTTGACAACTAAAAAAAATCATCATCAGAGTAGACAAATGAAGATAAAGCATGGGATGATATGATCAGATCCGCAATGAAGAGTATTGACAGCCCAAAAATCATGGCCTCCTCGAACCTCAGCCAATTAAATCCGATCACGAGGTTCCAGAGCTTTACGCCTTAAAAGAGGACAGTCCAACTGATGATTACATCAGGGCAATCGATGAACACTTCAGATTCAATGAAAAATAAGATGAAAGTACATCTGAGTCTGAAGTTCCATCTGACGAAGATCTCTGATGTAAAGAAAAACTAGAAAGCATCATGTCGGAGTTCGCAATTAATGATAATTATCCCTCAAAAGGATACATCCAGGATAGTAAGGATTCACTATTAACAGATTCTTAGGAATATGTTGACGATTCCAAGGAATATATGGAAGAAATAGTAGAATCATCACTAACATAAGATGAGGAGGACTATCCCCTACTCTTTATGAACCAATACAAAAAACCTGAAGTCTCCGAAGTAAACGATGATGAAGATGGCATGACAGAAGATCCTATCCCAGAACGAAGGCCAGAACCAGCAACCACTTCTCCAAAGCAAGTTGGAATCGGCTTTCACACTTTCTCCCTCGACGATGTCAAAGTCTCATAGTGGCCCCAAAGGATATAAGACTTCTACACTTGGATGTTCACCAAGAATTTGGTCGAGCATGAGAAGTACATGATCCTGTCTGAATTTACTTCAAGGTTCTCAGGCATTCTTAGGTATTGGTAGAATACGTTACGATTGCAAGATCACAACTATTTTATCACATCCCAAGACTTCACAGATAACCTGATTAACCTCACAGAAGTCTTCTATGGAATACTAGCTAACGAAGAGACAAGCTGCAGAGACAACTCTTTGAGATGAATTGCATGTTGTATGACATGAATGTCATCGATATCCATTTCTAGAAGATGGCAAGAATCTACTTTGAGCTAGGAGGAGACCCTAGTTCAAGCATTCATGTCATCACTGCCTAAGATGCTAGCAGGGCATGCCATGATATCATAGAAGAAAAATTCAAGACCATAAGGGCCCTGCACATCAGCTACATTAGGCAGGCGATCTTTCAACCACTTGACAACATTTGCACAAAAAGAGATGTGCTAAAACAGATCGTCTAGAGCAACCCAGCAATTGACAGAGTATGCAGTAAGAGTGACCTAGTCACTAAGTTCGACTGTGTGTTCTCAAGCCACCGAGCAAGATGGAAGGTCCACAAACAGTACAGGAGGTTCAAGCTGCCCAGACCTCCGGACGCAAGGTCAAGGATGACTCGGCGCACCAAATACTTCAGGAGGACAAATCCAGACAACCATGACAACAAAAATTTGTGCTTCCTATGCAACAAACCTAGAAACTTTGCCAAAAACTGCCCACATTCCAAAAGTTCAGTCAACACCCTTCAAATGTTTGATAAAATAGCAAACCACACAGGCATCTATCTCAGCAGAGACGACGTCCTGGAGTCTTTCTTCTACATGGAGGTTGAAACAACAGGCAAAAACACGCTTCTCCCAGAAGTGTATGAACCAGCAAAGGAGGATGGCAACACCACTAATGAATCTGGCCACAACGTCTACCAAATATCCAAACAAGGCAAGAACGATAAGGTTGACACCCCGTATATTCAACCGGCTATCCTATCATCCAAATGGGATAAGCCATTGCATGCAATCACACTCATAGCTAAAGGGGCCGCATCATCCATCCTTAACTCAGCAGTCTTACCGGATGATAACTGGATTTCTTACTTCCAGAACTACAGTACACTATCAAGAGATATCCTGACAACCAAGCTAATCACTAGGCACCCAGTCGTGATTGAGTTCTTCCCGAGCACAGAATTCAGAACCAAGCTCCTTGGTTCAGCCATCCCTGGAAGAGAAACTCATTGTTGGGTTCGACATTTACAAGCAACTGAAGGATTGCCTTGAGATCAAAGTAAGGGGGATAGCTTTTAGGAAACAGTTCAAGCCATAAACCACTGCCTCCATGTTATTCCATTTCTCCAGTGAAGACATCAACTCTTGAAATTCTGCGTCCATCTCAATAATTAGAAGGCCACCAACTTTCCAGATGGAATGGCAGACCATCCATCGGAATTGTTCACCTACTTCGAGGATCCCTTCGATCTGTCAATCATGCTGGAAAGAAGGACATTTTATGAACTCCAACTGTTCAGAAAATATGAAGGATCCATCCTCAAACCTTTTGGAGTACACCCGGAGTACCCATTCTACCATGTCTTCATCCTCATGGCAGATGATTTCACCTAGGAACTCCTATGACTATTTTGGTACCTATGTCACCAGTACCACATCCTTTTGGATTCAAGTGAAACCTGTTTAGGGATTTCGATAGAATCACATCACCTTTGCAGAAGTTCATACTTTGGTTTTGACCTAGGTGATGGTGGATTCGTTACTTCAGAGATTCCTATGGGGCCAAGATTTCCATGTTGCACAGGTCAGTAAAGATAATCAACAAACAAATTCAGGCCAGACTAAAAATTTCCCTATGTTGGAAATTCCCTGTCTCTATTCTATCCTTAGAAGACAGGTACCATGAAGCACAAAGAATCATCTTCCAGCAAAATAGATGCATTCCAAAAGAGATATGGCCCAATAATGGAACTACACCGAAAACCACCATCACTGGGACAAGGTCCGACAAGCGGCTAAGAAACACAAGGTTCCATACATCAATATCAAGTCACTCAAAAAATGACAAGCATCAGGCTAAATCTTCTTCCATAAAAATGGGATCACAATGTTATAGGACCATTGAGCAGGAACAGATACTTCACTAGATTACTTAAGAGTGGTCCTGAGTATAGAGAACTGAGCAGGAAGAAATAAGGCATTGATTACTAGATAGACGAAGGATACGCCCGCCCGCCAACGACACCTTCAAACTTTGTATACTCTGATGCTACCCGATGACATGTGCAAGCTTCACCACACCAAAATTACTACCTCCACCAAAGTTACCACTTACCCAAATTACCAGCAAAAATTACCTCAGCTTTCTCACCATGTTTACCCCAAAGCTTCATCACCAAGTCAGCCGCAATCCTTTGGGCTTACCCAAACTTTGACCCCAAGTCAACCATAATCCTTTGGCACCAATCCTATCACAAATTTTTCCATAAGCTAGCCATAATACTTCGTCACCAAGTATCCATGCCAACAATTTATCCACCTGCTTGAAAGTCGCCTACAAGTAGCTTGTGCACGTGTTTGCATGCTGCCAACAAGTAGCTTAACCAGTAGCTTGCCACATGTCTACAAGTAGCTTACACACCTGCTTGCAACCGCCTACAAGTTGCTAACTCACCAGCTTGCACATGCTATCACATGCCAACATTATGCTTTTGTTTTAGTAGGCTCCGTGCACATGTTAACTTGGGCCCGGTTTGAATAAATTAGATAAAGATAGTATGTCTTGATAAGACTTACTATTTTTAGATAGGTTTACTATTTTTAAAATAAGGTAGAGCCCATCCATTCCTAAATGGTGTGCCATGTGTGATAATGTTTTTTATTTTAGAGTTGATTTGTAATGCCAACCTTCTCCTATAAAAGGAAGGCCATGTCTTAAGATGGAGACATCAGAAACCCAACAGAAAAATCATAGAAAACTTAAGACAAGTCCTTAGTGTAGAGTCTAGAGCCTGAGAGAAATATCCTTAGGAAATTCTCTCAAAGTTTCTACACTTTTGTAAATACACTTTCTATCTGAATAATGTAAGTGTTGGCTAGACTTTCTCTTGTTCTTCTCTCTTGGGGGGGAGGGAGATGGGTTGTTCGGACCCGTAGTCTGAAAGGAGCAGGGAAAGGGTCTAAGGGGACACTCCAGCGAGCTCTACTCATTGGGAAACCAATTGACTCCGTAGATTACACAACATCAACTAGGCATTACTACAACAGTTAATGTTTGCTCTTGGGCCGTTAGTTGTGAGTACAATAGCCATAGGAAATAGAAGCACGCAAGGTAAACTGGTATGGCTAGAAGACTTGAGGAGGGATAAGTTGAAGGACGTTGTAGGCCAGGGAGAGCCGCCCAAAGCCTATGCGGAAAGACAAAACAAATTCAAAAAAATATGTTGTATACTTTACTGCTTGGTTGGTTAGGTCGTTATAGTGCCCAAAAGCCCATCAGACTTGGGATGGCAAGCTGCCTATTATGGACGATATTGCTAAAAACGTTGTGGTAGTGGTGCCTCGGGTGATCTTGCATGGCATAAAGTCCCACACCGCCTGTAACCTGTCCGAGCCGTCAGGGTCCCGATCCCACCGGTCCTGTAAGTGGTGTCCTCCTGACCCCCTGCTCGTCTCCTCGTACCCTACATGGTATTAGAGCCATCCCCTTCTCTATCACCCCGAAGGGAGGAACGAGGTCTTTATAAGGTCTGTCTCTCGTGTTATACTACCAACTTTACTTATTCAGTCATTTACTTTCAGTTGTGTGTTTACTTCGAGTCTGTGTGTACTCTGAGTCCATAGCCATAGAAAACTCTCCATGCTCTTTTATTCCAGTTCGTGTGTTTAAATTTTGAGTCTTTAGCCATAAATGTCGTTACAGTCTTTACATAAACTATTTTGAGTCTTTTACTTAGAGCTTTAGAACAAATATCGAGTCTGTCCATAGAGATTTAGAGAAAATACGTGTGTGTGTGTCTTTATAGTCAATAAAATTCAAAATATATCTATTTCAGAGTCTTTACCGTCTTAGTCTAGTTCTTGTAAATCAATGTCTTTACCTTTAGAGTCGAGTCTTTGTAAGTCCTTTGCCAAGTTAGAGATGACTCCTACCCAGAGCAAAACTCTCTCTTGCAAATAAGACTATCTCTATGAAGTAGATGTGTTACCCCCAGAAAAGAAAATATCCTCCACATATCTACCTCTACTGAACCCATATTCTTCCTTTGCCAAAAAGACCTGTAATCCTTAGTTGCAAATCCGCTCCCTAGTCCAACATAAACCCAAAGGAGTTAAAGAATATGTTGCTGCCTCAAAACTTGACCAGTATCCTATTCTTGTGACCCAAGAAGAACAGTTCATCACATTACAAATGCAAGAAGAATTTCCACGCTTGTAGAAAAGCTTGGGGTTCACTGGATGTCGTTAGAGTTTCATTAACGTATCATGGAAGAAAAGGCCAGCCCATACTGGTGCGTCTTTCCCTCTTGGATCCCAATACAATGAGTACCAACATGTGAATTTGGGTAATTCTGAAATCACCCTCAACGTTGGGACTGTGTTCTTCGTGATCTATCCCAACTTCAACATGTCCCTGCATGATCCGTACCTCACGGAGGCGTTGAAGATCCAGGTCTAGATACTCAGAGCTCCACAAGCTAGAGATGTTATCCAGGCTACTCTACACTACTAGCTAGCTTGGTGAGTTCAGAAACATGCCATGGACCTCTCACTCCCTGATGGCCAAGATGTTCTCTTGCTAGACATAGACGCCACCAATGAAACTACTCATCAGTGTACCCAGATCCCAAGACAAATCAGTCGGGAGGATCTCATCAACATTCTCCCTACCTCATGGGTCAGAAACTATGAAGAGTTGAGAAATCCCCCTCCCCCTCTCCAGTCCACTGAGCCTACTCTCACCAGAAAACCTAATGAAAAAGTTGCCATAAGTTTTGACCACTCTCACCTCCAAAAACTTCGAACATATGGTATAGACTGTGACAACAACAACATGCAGGACTGGATCCATCGATTTGATCATGATGGCCAAGCAGTCAAATGGTTTAAGTGTCCCATTTCTGGACATATACCATGGGACTTAGACTGTAACTTTCAATTATGTCAAGAAGATAAAGATGATGATGATAGCAGGGAGGATGACTATTTCCAGTACGAAGATGATTGGAAGCCAAGGGAAGAGGATAAATATCCATTCCTTGTCTCTTATCACCCTCGTGAGTGTCTAGCCTTACCAACTCCATTAATAATGTCCTTGCGAACCCAAGGCCTGATCTACTGGACAAACTAAGCCAACTGGGACTCGCTCTGAGCCTAATATTGTACCAAGGCCTAAATAGACTCCACGGATATACAGACCATACTCGCGGGCGGAGGACATATCCGCATGACCTTTGGTATAATGAAAGATATGGAAGTAGGCCCCATATCCATCTCATCACCTGTTGGTGGGGCTCTCTCAAGCTCAACGATAGAAGTAAGGGTAGCCTTAGGATGTGGAGGCTCGACAAACGCCTCTTGAAGTCTGATGGTGGGATGTTGTGCTCGCCGAGGTACAATAGGATTCTCATAGGCCTTTATTAGGCTAGCATCCTATGTATACTACACATCAATCATCCAATCGATGTAGGAAGATAATCTTTGTCCTTTCATTAATGCATAACTTGTGGACTAGGCAAGGAAAAGGAATGGGACGTCGACCTCCGTAATGCTCGGTCATGGATCTCCTCAATAATACAACAAGCAAAATCAATATCATAAATAGCTATGATGTTGGCTACTAGTATAATGAAATCTAGCGTAAGTGTAACTACTTAAAAATGGGGTCAAAATGACGGACAAAAGAGACGGACTACGTCAGTTTTTCATCAAAGTTGATGGAAAAGCGACGCAGTCCATTCCGTCACTTTTTTTCTCGATGTTTTGACGAAAGCAACGGACTGCGTCGCTTTTCTTGTCTCGCCATTTTTAAAATTTATATTTTAAAAAAAGTGATGGACGTAGAGTCACTATTCGTCATATTTTTTTAAAAAAAATATTTAAAAAATTAAAAAAGTGATGGACATTGGGTCCTTGTCCGTCGCTATTTTTGAAAATTTATGTTTAAAAAACTTTTAAAAAGCGATGGACACAGGGTCCCTATCCATTGCTTTTTAAAAAAAATTAATTAATAAAATTTTAGAAAAGCGACGGACATACGGGCCCTATCTGTCACTTTTTAAAAAATTATTTATAAAAAAATTAGGAAAGTGACGGACATAGGAGCCCTATCTATCGTTTTTCTGGAATTTTTTCTTAAAAAAATTGCAGAAAAGCGATGGACTTAGGGACCCTGTTCGTTGCTTTTAATACAGTGTTTTGACAGTAAAAACCTGCAGTTCTGCTATCCACCTACAATATAAAAAATAATAGATTTTAGCCCAAACAAGCAATCCAACAGGAGCAACAAATTCAACATACAAAATACATAACACCAACTAAAATGCAAAATTACAATGTTTTAAACTAATGCAAAGTTCATCAAAATATTATAAAGTGTCCAAAACATAACAAAAGTGTCCAAAGCACAATTGAATTGTCCAAAACATAACTAAAAGGAACCTAAGGACTATCTTCAACAAACTCATCATCACTCTCATCAAATTCCGGAGTGGAAGGACGTCGTGTAGGCCGAGAAGCGAGGTTGATGTCACGACCCAAGCCTAGGGCCTAGACATGACCGGTGAATGGGGAACCCGAAGGAACCCCAAAGAAGCCTCGCAGCATATCATTACACATCCTTGGTCACGGAATCAATGCAAAACAACGTAAGAAACATAAATAAGGGGAATTGGGACTATGGGAGAGACTCATATTTAAATAGCTTGAATATCATAAGTAAGTCGAAGCTCAAGCATGATACTTAACTTGCCCAATAATACCTCTAACATAGGACTTAATAGGGGCCAAGACAAGCAATTGGGCTCACCCTTATAGTAAAAGTATACCAAAAAGAAGGATAGTCTTTAATATATAGCTTAAGAACATAGATATTGCCCCCGCACAGAAGGACTCACCAACTAGCTTGAATGGATACCACTAGCCACATGGAGAAGGATGATGACCAAATGAAGCTCCGGTTCCTACATGGTGACATCATGTAGTCATAGAGTATGCGTTAGTATGTTTGAATGCACTGAATATATAGGATGCAATGCTACAAGAGATAGGCATCATAATCAAAATGCATAACAATAGGCAATAGGCACAATATAACAATATTGCATGAATGATCAATGCTTAAGTAAAGCATGCTTAAGTAACTCATGCTTATATAGGATAGCATATGTGTAGAACAGACCAAGCTAGATTTCCAAATGTACAACACTTTGGTAGGTTAGTGATGATGCTGCCCCATCAATTAGGTGGAGGAGTACTAACCCTCATCTAGGTTGGTGACCATGCATTTTAGAGATGAAATCATGAAAGAAAATCTATTGTAAAACCATAATTCAACACCTTGAAACACCCCCAAGACATTCACCACAAAACCCCTCATCAAAACTTAGAATAGATCCAAGATATATAGCTCACAACATAGAAAAATAGTCACAACTTGACATAGCTTTAACATAGTTCATAAACATGTTCATACTAGTAAACTCATTTGTAAACTCTAACTTTAAATCATGTAATTTATGAAAAAGGAAGCTTGGGTATCATGGGAGAAAGGAACCAATAAAAGAAACCCACGTACCTTAGGTCTAGAGTTGCTTGGAATTGAGATTGGGAAGAATGGAGGCTTGGAAATATTCTTTGAATCCAATCTTGTTCTTGGGTTTCCTTGAAACCGAATTGGGGCTTGATGGAGGCTTTTGAGAGAATTTAGAGTGTATTTGAGATGGAGTAGTGAGTTTGTTCCTTTTGAAATATTGTTTAGGTCTTTTAGGAAGGTTAAGATAGCATTGGAAGTCTAAAAAGGCCATAGAGTAATTAAAATTTACAGAGATGCCATAAGTGAACGGATGGAAAAATTGGCAAAGTGTCATCTCACTGGAGACATTACTGGCCGTGTGGCACTCCACAAGTCGTGTGCAGTGCCCATGTGAAGTGTCTTAGTGAAAAAAAAAAGAAGTTGGGAAACTTGGAAAAATTGACATCTAGTCACTTTGACGGGCACTTTCATGGATCGTGTAGTGTTACACGGATTCTGTACTGGTCCGTCCAACCTCACTTAGACAATGAAATGTTGTAGGACACCACACGTACAAGTTCCACGGGCCATCCCACTCCACACGGGCGGTCAACAGTGCCCGTGGCACCACCCTTAGCCACATTTTCCCCAATTTTCAACAAGCTCCCTTTGCCACACCTTGTGGCCATCCCCATGGTCAGTGGTGAGCCACACCGCCCGTGCCACTGGCCTTGACACCTTCCTTAGTGACAAAAAAGGTCTTTTCCAACCCCAGCTTCGCCAAACGGCCCATCAAAGGCCACAGTAGCCATCAAACAGTCCGTGTGACAACACTGCACTGGAGGGCCTCACGAAAACAATCATAACTCCTTCATCCGACCTCGGAATGAGGTGAAACCAAGTGCATTGCGAAGCTAACTCAATGGAATTTAATATGACATGTTGTGGTCTACCCAATTCCAAAAGTGATAAGAGTTATGCTAGTTTAAAGTGGACCCTTGTATGAAACAACACCCATAACTCAACTTGGAGGTAACTCTTGAACTCGTTTAGGTACTAGGAGTCTCCCATGAATCTAGTACACTCCCAACCTCACCAAATGAGGCTTGAAACATGGATATACAAGAGCATAAAGTTACGGTGTGTGACAATATCCCCCTCCTGGGAATATTCGCTCCCGAATGGCAAAGAAACGTACACAAGGAAAGTAGTCATGAAGACTTTAGCCCAAACATGAATGCAACAATGCACATAAACATGATTTCCAAGCAAATTTCAACATGTACATCAAAATTCTCATAATCTTACTAACATGAACATGAATGCATACAATGACATAAGGGCCGAAACTTGAGACTCAAAATTATTAAAAACGACATGAAATGTCATTATAACTTGAATGGAAGAAAGAGATACAGATATTGCTTCTCCATGCCCGTACCAGCTCCCCCAGAAACACATACCAATGGAAGACTCTTCCAAAGGGGCCTTAAGGAACACCATGTCATGATTAACCAACTTTTCCACTCATGTATCCAACACCTCCACCGAAACCTTCCTTTAAGCAAACTTGTCCTCCACATCACCCACAATTTCAAGGAGTGCTATAGCACTAGAGTCACCAACACATCCCATCCACCTAGAAGCATGAAGAACCGGACGAACCATATCTACATCCATAGGCAATGCCAAACTTATGCAACCTTACTAACCTCCCTCTAAACTCTATAAGGACTCATAATCCTCAACTCAATTGTCAACCTTAAACATATCTAGTCCACTTAGTACCACAAACACCATCTCCCCCTTGGGAGACAGCCTCCACTCTATCATTTTCTCACCCAGAACTTCCAACTCTATCAAGGCGGAATCAATGCCTTGCCTAATCTAAACCTCTTAACCCAAGAAGATTCGGAATCACCAAGGACACTATACTATTATTCCCAACTTCCCTCATCCTACTTCCAACCTAGCCAACCGATGGACCCCACTAGTCTCCTCTTTGCCATCATTATCTACATATGCTAAGCTACCCATAGTCAACCTACTTAGGGCACCAACCACAACACTAGCCTTACCGAAAAAAAGAACTAAAGCACACTCATATCATAATGCTTAAACAATTCTATCAACCTTCTTGTTATTCACAAAGCACACTTATCATCTTTTAGTAAAAGCCTCTCATCCTCCAAGACTTGCAACACTACCCCCAAATTCACAAGCTCTACACAATTCAATACCTCATTACTAGAGACCACCACAAACATATAAAAGTAGGACTTTAAGACCCTATTCTAGAGACCCATAAACATAGCCAATGCATACATCAACCAATCTCCATGAAGACACAAAATGCATGCAACTATTCCATCCCAAGTATAACACCACAAACCACCACACCAACTCTAGCATGTCACAAGGCAAAACTTAATGCAAGACGAACATGGATCAATATTTATGGACTTTCTAGCAACCAAAAAGAATAAAGAGAGAAACAATGGCACACCGGCCCCAATAATGCATACACATCTAAGCCAAGGAAACTTCAACTTATCTGTAATAACATCAGGCACTTCTTGCCTCCCTTGAAGAGCATAGAAACGATTACTCCTCGGAGAGCCCCCTCTATCAACTTCACCACCTTTACCCTTGTTGGGATACCGAGGGCATTCAGACTTTTTGTGACCCATCTCCCCACAACCAAAACAAGTGTTAGTGCCCCTCAAGCATGGGCCACTATTATCCTTACGACACTTTGGACACCCAACATTCAGAGCCACGCCTTTAACACCTCGGGCCCTTAGGAAATCATTAGCAAAGCCCACCTAAGAATCATGAGAAGACCCTTGGCCATGATGAGACCGGCCACCCTTTTGGAACTTACTCTCAAAACGGGCCCTCTTGGCCTCATGATCTCTTCTCTTCCTCAATTTCTCCTCCTCCATTTATTCGGCTTATGTCATCAACCGAGACAAGTCCATATCACCAATTAGCAAAGTGGACCAGCATTCTTCACTCACCAAATCAGAGACCCTCATCATTAACTTATTCATCCTTGACCTAGGATTCGCCACCAAGTGAAAAGCATACTTCGAAAGTTGATTAAATTTGAAGGCATACTCCCTCACACTCATACCACCTTGTTTCAAGTTCATAAACTTAACCAACTTTGCTTCCCTAAGCTTAAGAGGAAAGAACCGATTAAGGAAGGCCGATTTGAATTCCTCCCAAACCACCACATAGCCATTACCCTTCTCACCCTTCCATTAATCAAACCAAATTTGAGCCACCCCCTTTAGTTGGTACGCCGCCAACTCTGCCTTTTCATTTGGTCCAACACCTATGATGGACAAGATTTTGTAGATTTCATCGATAAATTCTTGTGGATCTTCATCCACCTTTGACCCATAGAAAACAAGAGGATTCATCCTCATGAAGTCTCTTACCTTAGCTCCTGGTGTAGTAGCATGAGGGGCTTGGGCCCCTTGTTAGACTTGGTTGGCCACCTCTTGGGCAAGCATAGTAAGGGCATCCTTGAATTCACCATTGGTAGGTTGCTTCTCAGGAGTTTGGGCCCGTCTTCCTCTAGTATTCGACATGATCTAGCATAGCAAAGAATAATTGTTAGGGGGAAATACTTACCACCACTCTATCCCATGACTTAGAACATGAAGAATGAAAACATTTCCTACAATGCCTCATAGCCTCTTATCCATAGTCATGGAGCACTTCACAACCACGAATAGGACTCTAATCGACACGGTGTGTTGGATCCGAGGATCTATCAACCTAGTGCTCTGCTACCATCTTTGTCACAACTCAAGCCTAGGGCCAAGATGTGACCGATGAATGGGGAACCAGAAGGAACCCCAAAGAAGCCTCGTAGCATATCATTACACATCCTTGGTCGCTGAAGCAATTCAAAACAACGTAAGAAACATAAATAAGGGGAATTAAGACTATGGGAGAGACTCATATTTAAATAGCTTGAATATCATAAGTAAATCAAAGCTCAAGCATGATACTTAACTTTCCCAATAACACCTCTAACATAGGACTTAACGGGGGCGAAGACAAGTAATTGGGCTCACCCTCAGAGTAAACGAATACCAAAAATAAGGATAATCTTTAATACATAGCTTAAGAATATAGATATTGCCCTCGCACATGAGGACTCACCAACTAGCTTGAATGGATACCACTAGCCACGTGGAGGAGGATGATGAACGAATGAAGCTCTGGTTCCTACATGGTAACATCATGTAGGCATAGAATATGCGTTAGTATGCTTGAATATACTAAGTATGTAGGATACAATGCTATAAGAGATAGGCATCATAATCAAAATGCACAACAATAAGCAATAGGCATAATATAACAATATTGCATGTATGATCAATGTTTAAGTAACTCATGCCCATATAGGATAGCATATCTGTAAAAAAGACTAAGCTAGATTTCCAAATGTACAACCCTTTGGTAGGTTAGTGATGATGTCGTCCCATCACCAAGGTGGATGAGTACTAACCCCCATCTAGGTTAGTGATGATGCCTCCCCATCACTTAGGTAGATAAGTACTAACCCTCATCTAGGTTGATGAGTACTAACCCCCATCTAGGTTAGTGATGATGCCGCCCCATCACTAGGTGGAGAAGTACAAACTCTTCACTAGGTTATCCGGGCGCTTAGACTCCCCGGATTAGGCATGGTAGAGTTCTACACTTTACATAGGATTCATCATATGGTCTTATGCAACACTTCATATAGGAATAATCATGTACATAAGCTCATTTAATGATCATAACACCATTCATATCATATCTCATGCTTAGGACTTCAATTCCTCAAGATACCATAACCGGACATTTTATGAAACACTTTGGGGGTGTGTAGTGGGGGTAAAAGACCATGCAATTTAGAGATGAAATCATGCAAGAAAATCTATTGTAAAATCATAAATCAACACCTTGCAACACCCCCAAGACATTATCATCAAATCCCTCATCAAAACTTACAATAAATCCAAGATATATAGATCATAACATATCAAAATAGCCACAACTTTACATAGCTTTAACATAGTTTATAAATATGTTCATACTAGTAAACCCATTTGTAAACTCAACTTTAAATCATGCAATTTAGGAAAAAGGAAGCTTGGGTACAATAGGTGAAAGGAATCCATGAAAGAAACCCACATACCTTAGGTCTGGAGTTGCTTGGTATTGAGATTAGGAAGAATGGAGGCGTGGAAATGATCCTTGAATCCAATCTTGTTCTTGCATTTCCTTGAAATTGAATTGCGGCTTGATGGAGGCTTTTGAGAGAATTGAGAGTGTATTTGAGATGAGAGTAATGAGTTTGATCCTTTTGAAATATTGTTTAGGTCTTTTAGGAAGGTTAAGATAGCATTGGAAGTCTAAAAAGGGCATCAGAGTAATTAAAATTTATAAGACGCCATAAGAGAACGGATGGAAAAATTGGCAAAGTGGCATCTCACCGGAGACTTCAATGGTCGTGTGGCACTCCATGGGTCTTCTGCAGTGCCCGTGTGAAGTGTATTACTGAAAAAAATGGAAGTTGGGAAACTTGGAAAAATTGATGTCTCGTCACTTTGAAGGCCACTTTCACGGACCGTGTAGTGTTACACGGACCGTGTAGTGTTACACGGACCGTGTAGTGTTACACGGACCGTGTAGTGTTACAAGGAACGTGTACTGGTCCGTCCCACCTCACTTAGACAGTAAATGTTTTAGGCCACCACATGTCCAAGTGCCACAGGCTGTGCCACTCCACATGGCCCATCAGTAGTGCCCGTGGCACCACCCTTAGCCACATTTTCCCCAATTTTCAACAAGCTCCCTTTGGCACACCTTATGGCTATCACACGGTCAGTGGTGAGCCACACGGCCCATATCACTGGACTTTCCAACTTCCTTAGTAAAACAATGGTCTTTTTCAACCCCATCTTACCCAAACGGCCTGTCAAAGGTCACACTGGCCGTCAAATAGTCCGTGTGACAACACTGCATGGTAGGGCCTCACGAAAACGATCATAACTCCTTCATCCGACCTCAGAATGAGATGAAACTAAGTGTGTTGTGAAGTAACTTAAAGGGATTTCATTTAAAATGTTGTGGGCCACCTATTTCCAAAATTGCTAAGAGTTATGCTAGTTTAAAGTTGACCCTTGTATGAAACAACACCCAAAACTCAACTTGAAGGTAAGTCTTGAACTCGTTTAGGTACTAGGAGTCTCCCATGAATCCAGTACACCCCTAACCTCACCAAATGAGGCTTAAAACATGGATATACAAGAGCATTAAGTTACATGGTATCACAATTGGACACTTATTCTTTGATTTGTATAACTTCCTTTTGTTGCTCAACCCTCCTTGTCGCAGAAGCTGCGAATGCACTTAAAAGTCGTTCAATTTTCTGAGACATGGCAGTCAACTGAACTTGGTCGAGGGCCTCGGCCTAAATCTATAATCCAATGCTTCCTAAACCTAATTAGCGTTGTCGTATGTCATTCCAAGAGCCCACCTCATAGATACGGCCTTTGTGGCTCCAGCCAACAACTTTCTCAGCCCAAATTTTATTAGATAGTTCAGGCGTAATTAGACATCATCTCCAAGCTCACAAACATATCACTCATAATCTTGTTGCATATTACAAAAATAATTCAGAGTTAGAATCAATAGTTTATAAATATATATGAAAAATAAAAGTTAGAACAAAAAACAATCAACATATATATATGAAGTGTCAAGGAGCTTGTGTTGGCCTGTTCGGCCCTCTGTTCGACCCACACGTCTGGCTCTGACTCATCATCCTTCTTTGTAACAGGAGTCTTCTTAAAAACCTCGTGTCAAAATGGAACACGTCCTATTTCTTACTCTTATAAATAATTAATAATATAATTAATGAATAAATATTTAATCAAACAATATATTTAAGATTGTCATGCCCCAAAGTCCTGTTAGGGCGGACTGGCACTCGTTGCCGATTAGGTTCGGGAGAACTAACCTGTATCTATATGCTTTCTATATATATAATAAGGGCTTTCTATGTTTGACATGCCTTTAAGAAGATAAACAGTGATAACAAGCCACAAGGGAATGCATATGACTAGGTCGTTGGGGCCACGGTATTTAAAGTACGAGACATGACCACACTTTAATTTACATAGTCTACAAAGCCTGTAGATAAGAGAAAGTATCTGACAAGGGTCAGGGTAGGCCCCGCCTCAACTAACTGTACAATATAAACATATAATCTCTAGACATACACAAAGCCCCGAAGCAACCTGGAGCTTGGTAACAGCAGCTGGATATTCTGCACTCCTACTGGGGAGATCTATTAGCACCTGTACCTGCAGCATGAAATGCAGATGCCCCGTAAGGGACATCAGTATGGGAGAATGTACTGAGTATGTAAGGCAGGATATACTATATATAAAGTAACAATTCAAATGAAACCATGCATCAGTGTAAGATTTGGGACCACCTTTGGTCATACAGTGGAATCATGTACTTTATGTTCTTTATATTACTTTACCTTTACTGTATAATCTGTGCACAACTATAAAACAAATGACCAACTGATCAGTGGTAAACTGTATCAGGATCATCCTTGGCTAGGTTCTTCCTTAACCCCTCAGGCTACCACCCGTGATAGGATCGTCCCTGGCTAGGTGACTCTTCCACCCCTCGGACTACCACCTATCAATAAACAATATGTTTTACCTTTCAATTACCTTTGACATGGTTCTTTTGGTTGACACAATATTGGAAATGTAGGACTGTATATGTAACATGTGATATGTAGATAATTATACAAGACAATATGACAATGAAAAGAGTGCATTAAACAAATAATGAAATGCGTATGAAATGAAACAACTCATGAACTTTGTTTGGCAAATAGAACTCATGTAACTTGTCATCTACGTGTGTATGCTGATTTGAAAGTGACAATGTATGGAAGCCTATGAACATATGAAAGAGTGTAGACATAGTTAATAGTTGTATCGGAGTTGGTAAGTGCCTTTATGTACAAAGGAAGGATCTATGTTTCATGCCAAACAATATGAAGACAAGTAGCCTTACATACCTCATTTTAAGACCTTGATATCACCTCAAGATAACCTTCCCTTCCTCCAAATACTTATCTACAATATAGTAGGTGATAAAACTAGCATAAATAGCGAATAGATACACCTTGGCAGCCTAATCACATAAGAAAACAACACACGGGCAACAAGCGGGTATTGATAAACCCGAGCATATTCCTTCAACTTTTCCGCCCCTAATTGTACTTTCCTAATACATATTTTCTTGTACACATCATCTGTAGCCTGATTTATTGCCACAACAGTCTTACAACAGCCCACAAAACACAACGCATAACAATTCTACATAACCTAAAAATGGACAGCGTAACATTACCTCCCTTCTCTACATTTCAATGTCGACAACTCCAAACCTATTCCAAATCTAACCAAACTATTCCAGCGACATTTACACATAAAAAAACCCTTGAACCCATCTCAAAACAGTAGCAAATCAGTCATTAAGGACGTGAGGCAATAGCCTTACATCCATCAGCCCACAAGTTCCAATAAATATTACACTTAAGATAACACAATGAAACGCGTTCGTTAAATGAACCAAAATCAGGGCAGCAACCTTAGGGTAATATTTATAACTCAAACCATGTTAAGACAATAAATTTATCTTCATGATACAGCCCACAAACCATAGAGAAATCATTAGAACAAAAGGCAAGTGTGCAGCAACTTTTTCAATACATGTTGTCTCAATTTCCAGCACAACATACTAGCATATACTTCTTGTTTTTCATAAGAAAACTATTCTAAACACATGTGTAAACTTACTAACCACTTACTTCAAGGTGTAGGGCTTATCAAAGAACCCTAGAAGTCCCTTTTAGCTACTTTACAAAGTTAAGAAAAGTTGAGAGGAAATAGAGAGAGCAATATGATTTTTGTGTATTCAAGTTAAGAAATGAATTGTGGAGCTGCTTTTGAGCCCTTTATAAAGGGGTCTTTGGCTGACTTACTCTTGAAATTTTGACCACCTTGTACCACACATTAATAAGTTGTTTATCCATCAGCTTGGCCCTTACACTTGGGCCTAAATGGGTCTCCAAGTTGATGGGCTTGGGCTGCCTATTTTCCAACTTTCTCTTCACTTAGATTTGGGCCTAAATGGTTAAGTGTGTTGTGATGTATTTGGGCCCTTTTAATTATACTTCTTGCTATGAAAATGTAGCACATTTATGATGCTATAACATGGGCCAAAGTTACACCCTTAACACGGACTTTATTCATAATTGAATTTGGACAAATTCGACGTCGAGCCTCATCTCCATTTAGCTAGCAAATTTAAGCTAAGCAAGTAGGCGACTCACCTGCTAGCTATTAAGTCCTACAAGCACCTCAATTTTCTTACTTTGTTTAAGGTCATGATCTCCTCAATTCGACATGAAACATGTATACACGTGACCCTCTTAAGCGTTAGACGCACATATAGTCCATTAACACGAGATTCAAGCACTTTTTAAAAATTAGCGCTAATTTGACCAAACCATGTCATGCTTCATTTGAATTGTACTAGTATTGTAAGGTGTGGGGTGTTACATCCTCCTCCACTTAGGAACATTCGTACTCGAATGTTAGCATAATTGGATAGCTTACCCAATATTAAACCTTTACTTACACAAACATTTTAACAACACATTAAGTATTCAATAACACGTACCTATTAGTGTCCCACTTCTTCATGTTGGACATCCTCTTTAGCTTCAAATAAGTGAGGATATTTTGATTTCATCGCGTCCTCGGCCTCCCATGTTATCTCTTCTGCTTGCTGGTTTCTCCAAAGTACTTTTACTGAAGCATTTCTATTCCTTAGCTTCTTAACTTGACGATCTAGAATAGCAATAGGTACCTCTTCATATGTGAGATCTTCTGTAACCTGT
>JAPFFP010075592.1:0-23350 GCA_026153255.1 Solanum medicagineum | reverse complement strand
ATCTCAAAGATAATTGAAAGATAACGTAAAGTATATTGCTTATTGATGGGTGGTAGCCCGAGGGGTGGAAGAATCACATAGCCACCACGGGTGGTAGCCTGAGGGGTTAAGGAAGAACCTAGCCAGGGATGATCCCGATACAGTTTACCACTGATGAGTTTGTCATTTGTATTATATGTTGTGCACAGACTTTACAGTAAAGGTAAACTAATATAAAGAATATAAAGTATATGATTCCACAGTATAACTAAAGGTGGTCTCTTATCCTACACCAGTATGTAGTTTCATTTGAGTTGTTATTTCATATATAGTATATCCTGCCTTACATATTCAATACATTATCTCGTAATGACGTCTCTTACGGGGGGCCTGCATTTCATGCTGCAGGTACAGGTTCTAGTAGCTCTCCCTAGTAGTAGTACAACATATCCAGCTACTGATACCAAGCTCCAGGTTGCTTCGGGGCTTTGTTTGTGTCTAGAGCTTATATGTTTGTACCGTACAGTTAGTCGAGGCGGGGCCTGTTCTGACCCTTATCAGATGCTTTTCCGTATCTAGAGGCTTTGTAGACTATGTCAATTAAAGTGTGGTCCTATCTCGTACTTTAAACACTGTGGGCTCAACGGCCTAGCCATATGCATTTCCTTTTGTCTTGTTATCACTGTTTATTTTCTTAAAGGCATGTCAAATGTAGAAATCCCTTATAATATATATAGGAACCGCATAGATATGGGTTGGTTCTCCCGACCCTCATCGGCAAGGGGTGCTATTCCGCCTTAACGGGACTCGGGGCGTGACAGAAATCCTTAGATCCGGATGAGTTTTAAGACTTGAATTCAGGAGAAGAAATATTTTCTATGTTTTTGGTAGAGTATTTGGGAATGTCTTAGATGATATGAGGGTAAAATAAAGCTAAGTATAGGTATTTTCATGTAAGGGATCACTTAGGCCCACAATTTAAAAGTCTTGGACCGAGTTAAAAAAAATTGGGCAGATTTTATACTGTGGCGCGTCACGCCAGGAACGCATAAATCGTATTGGAGTTCTGATTTTGTGAATTCCAAATTCTGATACGATTGCTCTAAAATCGTGGTTAAACCCTTTTCCCACCCAATTTGATCCCCTAAATAAGAATATGATGTCGGATATCCGAAATAAGGCACAAATTTTGAGATATATGGAAATTACATTTCCAGGCACTTTTGAGGCACATTTTTAGGCACTTTTTTGGGGGATCACTACAATAACTCACAAAACCCTCTCTCCAATCTCTCTAAGACTCTATCAATTCTCTCATTTAAATCTAAGGACTTCAAGCTTAATTTTGGGACTCAAGGACTCATTTCAAGCTCTAAGTCTACATCAAGTTCACCTCAAGGAATTCAAAGCTTAAGGTATGTGCGTCTTCACCATGGGTCCTTTCACCTATGGAGCCTAACCTTCCTCTTTTATGAAAATTGCATGTTTTCAACTTGTATTACATATGGGTATCTCTTATGATAAAATATGAGCATAAATCATGTTGGGGTTTTGACAAATATTGATTGATTATGGATGAATGTCTATTTCAAGAATGTTCCATGAATTGCTTTGTTCTATTGAGACTATGCATGTTTTTAGCTGTGAAACTATGAACTATCATGAGCTTTTGGTGATGGATTTTAAGGCACTCTATATGAGGGTTTTACGACCATGTTGTTGGGTTGATTGTCTTTGAGTTTTCACATATTATTTCACTCTTGAATTGCATGAATTTGAACAAGTATCGTGAACCCACCATGTGTTTGATAAAATGACATCAAAGAATTCTCAAGTTATTGATTATCTATTACATGATTTAAAAGTCAAGTGACTTTATGATGATTGAGGGCTTTCAAGCATGTATTGAATTCATGAAAAGTATCTATGATGTTGCAAGTATCAAGTTAAGCCCTATTTCAAGATTTTCATCTTTGTGAGCCATTCATGTTAATGTAAGGGGTCATGTATGATTATTATGTACTCTCATGTTCAAGTTAGACTTGCTATTAGATGTCAAGCATGTTTATGAGATACTTAAGTCATGTTATTATGTCTCTTACAAGCTATTCATGTTATGGTTAAAGTACGATTATTTCAATTATTCCATGGGATTTTACTTATCACTGATTGACGGTTAAGATGAGGGCTCGACTCAAGAGGTCCTTATATAAAGTCTTTAGTCTCTAAACTATGTAGCACCGTAGGATTATATATGATCTCGCTTATGGCTTTTTGGTGGATCCATCTAGTTATACCATACCTTGTCGAGGGGGTGACATGCCTCGATCACCTTGACGAGGGGATGACATGCCTTGGATTATTAATTGTATGGCTACCATGGCAAGTAGATGACACCTTGTCGAGGGGGTGACATGCCTCGATCACCTTGTCGAGGGGGTGACATGCCCCGATAACTTTGCCATGTGGGTAACAAGCCTTGGATTCGAAGTAGTAGATCGCTTGGTGTATGTCGGTTGAGGTCTCTTCCCAAATATATATTATGTGTTATGCAAGTTGAATATTTTACAAGCATGTTTTATTACAAGCATTGATCATGCATGCTATGTTGAGATTATATATATATATATATCCATTGCTTATTATCATGCATTTTGAACATGTTGGCTTACGTGTTTGTTGCATTGCATCCCGCATACATAGTACATTCAAACATGCTAACGCATACTCTATGCCTACATGATATCACCACATAGGAACTGAAGCTTGTTTCAATCATCCTCCTCCCCGTGGCTAGTTTGATTCTCAGAGAAAGCTTTGGTGAGTCCTCAATTCCGAGAATAATATCTATTTACTTCATGTTATTTTGAGACTCTCTCTTATATTGACTACTTATTATTAATCAGAGTGAGCCCGGGAAGTGTCTTGGCCCCCACTCCATTCCAAGTTAGAGATGTTGTTGGATACTATGATGTACTTGTGCTATGAGTTTGATTCTTTTATGCTCTTGTGATTATGAAAGATTTCCCTTAGCCCCATTTCCCTTTTAATTATATCACTTGTTGATGTTTATTTGCTTCTACGACCAAGGATGTGTGAATGATATGCTAAGTGACTTATTTGGGATTCCTTCGGGTTACCCATTCGTCGTGTCATGTCTAGGCCCTAAGCTTTGGTCATGACAATAGGAAGGTTTTGGGTCTAATATGGTGGCTATGGAACCTTAAAATGATGTAGTTTTAAGTCTAGTGTACGTAGAATGGACAATAATACTCTTCATTAAAACTTTCAGATCATGATCCACGAACCCCGATTATGTGTTGTAGGCCAACCACAAGTTGTGGTTTAAGGCATCCTATTCTTCTTTCCAATCTACAGAGATGGTTTCCAAATGACCCATCTACAAGACCCATTGATGGACCGTAATGAAAGTACGGCCCATCCTATTATTCATGGTTTCAACTTCAAAAACCCATATTTCCTTTCAACTCAGGGCCTTATTCTTTGAGACCTTTCTGTGGTCTATAGTTCTTTTTACAAGCCATAACTAGACCTTGTAATCTCCTTTGACTCTTAGACAAATTTCAATCCTAAAACTCCCAATGCACGAGACTGGTCCCTGACTCATAGATTGAACCATGGGTTAAAATCGGCTCGTAAATTGTCTTTGAAACTTTCCAGTTCCAGGTTTTTGCATTCTTAACCTCCTAACTTTCGAATACTTACAATATACCCCCCTCTGGAAACATTTGTCCCTATATGTACAAAACATAGGCTCTAAAGAGTTAAGTAAGCAACTAACAACCTAACATGAATGTAAAAATTAAATCTAAACATCTTTTCATAAAGTTTTCAGAACTTGGACTTACAACATACCTCAAAACAGTCCATAAACATATCTATATGTGTATGCAATATGAGAAAACTTAAATGAAAGGAATTGGAGGTCTTACCAAAAATACTTTAGGTTTGAGTAGAGTGGAAAAGATAGGGATATCACTTCGTTATGTCCGCTTCCACTTCCCGCATTGCCCATTCAAATTGTTGATTCCTCCAAAGCACTTTAATGGATGCAACTTCCTTATTTCTCAACCTCATGTAGAATTTCAATCCGATCTTCTTCTTTAGTTAAATTTTCTTCAATTTTCACATCATCCAATGAGACTATGGAGTTTAGATCTCCCATGAATTTCCTCAATATTGAGATATGGAACACCAAGTGAATTATGTTCATTTCCATAGGCAATTCTAACTCAGATTCTACCTTGTTGTGATATCCTCATGATATTGTAAGGCCCTACATATCTAAGGATAAATTTTCCCCTTTTGCTGAACCAGATTACACCCTTCATAGGAGATACCTTCAAATACACCCAATCACCAATATTAAAATGAAGATCCCTTCTTCTCACATCGGAGTAAGACTTTTGCCAAATTTTAGCCATTACTAATTTCTCTCTTATGAGTCTCATCATTTCCATAGCATCCATGAGTAAGTCCATCCCTAGCAAGTCCATATCACCTAGTTTAGACCATCCAACCAGTGATTACATCATCTACCATATAGAGCGTCAAATGGTGCCATCTAAATGCTTGAATAGAAGCTATTGTTGTAGGCAAACTCAATGAGAGGTAAGTGATCATCACAACTTGCCTTGAATTCCAATACAAAAGCCCTCAACAAACCCTCCAATGATTGAATCTTCCTTTGGGCTTGCCTATTAGTTTGAGGATGAAAGGCAGTACACAACATCACTTTAGTACTGAGGCCCCTTTGAAATGATTTCCAAAACTGAGAGGCAAATTTAGATCCACATTTCAATATGAGAAACGATGGAATCCCATATTACCTCACCAACTCTCAGATGTTCATATTAGCATAGTCTTCAGCACTAAGTGTCATTTTGATTGGTAGGAAATTAGCCAACTTGGTGATTCTATCGGCTATCACCCATATGAAGTCAAAATGCTTCTTGGTCTTAGGAAATACAATTACAAAGTCCATATTGATCTATTCCTACTTCCAAGTAAGAATATCAATGTGTTGGGCTAGGCCATCTGGCCTTTGATGTTCAACCTTAACTTGTGGGCAATTAGATCATTTTGATACAAACATGGAAATATCCCTCTTCATTCTATTCAACCAATAAACTTCCCTCATGTCCCTCTACATGTTAGTGGAATTAGGATAAATGATATAAGAGAAATTATGAGACATAGTACCCATGGACACCATACTCATGTCATAGTCTTTAAGGAGCTCTAGCCATCTGTGTTGCCTTAGATTGAGGTCCCTTTGAGTGAACACATCCACATGAACTATACAAATAGCGATGCAGTATTTTCAATGCAAACAACACGACCATAATCTCAAGATCATGTGTTGGGTAGTTCTTCTCATACACCTTCAATTTCCTTTAGGCATAGGCAATCACCTTACCATGTTGCATTAACACACATCCCAATCTAATTCTTGAGGCATCACAATAAATAACTAACCTGTCAGTTCCTTTCGAAAAAGTCAATATTGTAGCAGAAGTAATCCGATCCTTCAAGGGTTGAAAAGTCTTACATTCTCATCCGTCCATACAAACTTCACCTTCTTTTGGTTCAACTTTGTCAATGGAGGAAAAGTAGAGGAGAAACCTTCAAAATAACCTTCTATAATTTCCAGCTAAGCCCAAGAAACTCCTAATGTCCTAGGTGTCAATGGACTCATCTAATATCTTACTACCTCTTTATTTATAGGATCAACTTTAATCCCATCACCAATTTCTTACTGCCTCCATCTTCATAGAATCAACTTTAATATTATCACCCGATACCACATCCTCAAGGAAGGAAACGTCTTTCAACCAAAGTCACACTTGTCAAACTTATCAAATATTCTTTCTTCTATTAAAGTTCGTAACACCACTCTCAAATGTTCCATGTGCTCTTCTTCACTTCGGGAATAAATTAGAATATCATCGATGAACACTACAACAAACATGTCAAGATAGATCTTGAACACTCTATTCATGAGATCTATAAAGATTTTCGGTGTGTTAGCTACGCTGAAAGAGATCATCACAAATTCAAAATGCCCATACCTTGTCTAGAAAGTTGTTTTAGGGATGTCACTCTCTCTTATCCTTATTTTGTGATATCCAGACGGCAAGTCAATCTTAAAAAAATGTTTGGCTCCTTGAAGTTGATAAAATTAGTCACATCTATCCTTGGGAGGGGATATTTTCTCTTAATGGTGACCTTTTGGAGCAGCCGGTAATTAATTCACATCAAAAGTGATCTATCCTTCTTTCTTACAAACAATAATGGGTTACCCCACCGAGACCTACTTGGCCTAATGAAACCCTTCTCCGACAAATCCTTCAGTTGCTCTTTTAACTTCTTCAACTCCTCCAAGGACACTGTATAAGGAGGAATGGAGATAGGTTGAATGTTGGAAAAGAGGTCAATTCCAAAATCTAGTTCCCTTTTGGGAGAAACAACGGCTAACGCTTTTGGAATGACATTGGGGAACTCTTTTACAATGGGAATCAATTCAAGAGAAGGGATCTTAGAAGTGACATCTCTAATCCTCACTAGGTATATATACACCCTTTAGATCAGTTTATGGGATTTTAGATATGAGACGAACCGAACTCTTAATAAGGAACTACTACCCTCTAACTCTAGAACGGACTCATTTGGGAATTGGAATTTGACCCTACGAGTTCCACAATCTACAAAAGCGTAGGAAGCATGTAATCAATCTATCCCAAGTATGACATCAAAATCAACAATAGAGAGTTCTACCTAGCCATAAGAGATTAATTTATGCAAAATTGACACGGGGCAATCTTACTAGACCCTTTGTGCAACAATAAACTCTCCTATGGGGACACAAACTTCAAAAGGCCCATCTAGAACTTTGCGACATGCATACAATCTCTTTCAAAGGAATGGGGTCATAAAAGGCAAACTTTTTCTTGGATCGAGCAATGCATATGCATCAAAATCATAAACTTTTAACATACTAATAACCACATATGGAGCTTTCTACTTTTTGGTGGCCATGAAAAGCATAGAACCTATTGGCTCTTTGTCCACCTTGTACTTGGGGCCTAGTACTCCTATAATCTTTGGCATAGTTTTCAGGCTTGACATACTTGGAGCAAGCATTGGAGGGAGTTAAGCACTCACCCTTGTGGGGCCTTCCACATTTTGCATAATTAGTAGAAGCTTGTGCACCCAATCCTTCTTGAGTTTTTCGATTGGTCCTTGGAGGAGTGTTAGGTGACCCTTAGTTCACTTGCCTTTGGCCACCTTGAAATTACCATCACAACCAACCTGTAGGTGGTAGAACCCACCACCATCCACTCGTGGCCTCTTGGACTCTCTATCCCTCTCTTTCAACTTCTCCTCTTTGATTTACTTCAAAAATGTCATCAAGAGACAGATATTAATTTCCTTCACAAGCATATCCATCTTGCACCCCTTGGTACCAAGTCCAAAAACACCGAATATGAACTTGGTCATTCTAGCTCAGTAATTCACCCACATAAATAGTGCACACTTGGAGAGCTTAGTGAATCTGAAGAAAAACCCCATCATACTCAAGCGTTGTTGATTTAGATTTATAAATTCTTGCACTTTTGCCTCCCTTAGTTCTAGCGGGAAGAACCGAACCAAGAATACAATCTTGAATTCCTCCCACTTGACTTGACCAGCTCCTTGTCTCCTATCATCAACCCATTGTTCATACCATATCTTTGCCATGCCCTTGAGTTGATAGGCCATTAACTTGGCATTTTCCTTCGACGACACTCCCATCATGGCAATGCTCCTTACTCCGAAAATGTCATCAAGAGGGAGATATTAATTTCCTTCAAAAGCATATCCATGTTGCACTCCTTGGATACCAAGTCCAACACACCGAATATGAAATTGGTCATTCTAGCTCGGTAATTCGCCCACATAAATGGTGCACACTTGGAAAGATTAGCGAATTTGAAGAAATACCCCATCACACTCAAGTGTTGTTGATTTATATTTATAAACACTTGCACTTTTGCCTCCCTTAGTTCTAGCGGGAAGAACCGATCCAAGAATGCAATCTTGGATTCCTCCCACTCGAATTGACCGCTTCTTGTCTCCTACCATCAACCCATTGTTCATACCATATCTTTTCCATGCCCTCGAGTTGATAGGACACTAACTTGACATTTTCATTAGATGGCACTCCCATCATCGCAATGCTCCTATACGCCTCATCAATGAAATCCATCGGATCTTCATCCACCTTGGAGCCATGAAATTCTGGTAGGTTCATCTTCATAAAATCTTGGACCCTTATTGTCGGGGTAGATGCTTAGAGAGAGATGCAAATCTACCTATTAACTTGGTTTGCCAATGTTTGGGCCAACATGGTGAAGGCAGCTCTAAACTCTTCATAAGTCACCTCTCTTCTCATTACAAAGGAGGAGCTTGTTCTTTAGGCGCATTCCTTGGTTGAGGAGCTCTTCTTGGTGGCATGATTTAGGAATGCAAAGAAATACCATTAGCTAAGGGAAAACCTTACACAACTCTGAAGGCAGGACATGAGGTATGAAGAAACGAAAACTTCATAAATGATTCGTAGCTTCTTATTCATGATTGTGGCATGCTTCACAACGTTGAATAACACTCTAATTGGCACAGTACGTTGGATATCCAAGGAATATTCAAAACCTCGTGCTCTGATACCAATTTTGTCATGACTAAATCCTAGGGCCTAGTGATAACACAACATACATGGGACCCATATCCATCTCATCCAAGCCATCTTATCATACATAAAGCATTCATGGGTGCACATCAACATAATACATAATTAAAATGGGGAAAGGGGGTAAGGGAAGTCATTTAAGCTTAGAAAGAACATTTTCACATAACATTATAGTCCAAACATACCAACTACATATGACTTAGTGGGGAGTAGTACATGGTCTTGGTTCCCCTCAAATAGAAAAAAACATGAAAACAAGATAGTAAGTAAATATCTCAAGACATCAAGTCTAAAATATACATCTGTCCAAAAGGTACAAACATGAATAAAATGAGTGAAGTCCCTGAACTAAGGGTTCACCACTACTACTAATCTTGAATTTCAATAAGCTAGACACATGCTGATGGAGGAAATAGAGCGCCGCTCCTTACATGGTGATATCATGTAGGTAAAATATGTGTTAGTACATTGGAATATACTAAGTATATGCGATGCAATGAAAGCATGAAAGTGTAATGCCATCATTCATAAAATTCAGAATACTCCATGCATAGGATGGTAAGGTCATTGTTCAATGTGATTAAGCATGAACAAGGAGTAAGCTCAATATGAAGTACAAGCAAATTATTCAATGTGATTAAGCATGGACAAGGAATAAGCTCAATATGAAGTACAAGCAATGCATCATATGAACCATATGTGATGGAATGAAGGCATTAAATTTCACACTTTGTGGGAATGGACCATAAGTGACATATAAGACCATGTGAGATAGTACATGGAATTTAACATAATCCCCTACATTGGCACGAGGAGATCAATTTCTGCGTGAAACTCCTTCAAATTGAGCATGGATCATTAATTAACATATATGGCATACTTGGATCCACTAGCCTAGCCTACAATGGCTCCTATGGTGGCATATAGTTAATAGGGCAAAGGGTTGCTACTAGAGTTCTGTCACAACCCAAAATTGGATCGCAGTTAAAAATACAAAGTAAAGTAAAAGCAAAAATCCCAAGACCTGGAGCCATATGCACTAGAGAATATAAAGTAGTACAAAAGAGTGATACAACTATCTCCAATGAAGATACAAAGCTGC
Organism: Solanum medicagineum; assembly: GCA_026153255.1. Classification (NCBI taxonomy): domain Eukaryota; kingdom Viridiplantae; phylum Streptophyta; class Magnoliopsida; order Solanales; family Solanaceae; genus Solanum; species Solanum medicagineum. Next base: position 13,520 of record JAPFFP010075592.1, on the reverse strand, counting down.
CTCAAAATATCTGATGCAAAGTTGTAAAAAGAAAATCTCAAAGATCCAATGCGACTTGAAGTCTGAGCCTCACTGCTAAGATCCAAGTGGATGAAAATATCCTAGCTAGAATGAATCAATTACCTTGTGTGGGTTCCTGTGCTCGATTTGCGGAGAGAGAATAAGGTACAAGTGAGTACACCAAAATGTACCCAATAGGTTCAACTGACTAGGTAAGAGAAATTCAATAAGCATGTAGTAATGAAGAATCCTACCACCTACAACAAAAAAAGAGTTAGTACACAACATATATATATACATATATATATACACACACACACACACACACACACACACACACATTCACACACACATACATATATACATATAAGAGAACAATATAAAGATGACATAATAATCACTAAATCAACACATAGGCAAGCATTAATATGGCCACAATAAGCTGGAATCTCTTACCCTTGTCACCTCAGCGTGATCAAGGGTGTTACAATACCTCAATCTTACTACCTTAACGTGGTCAAGAATGTCTTCTTGCCACTTCAGCGTGGTCAATGGTGTAGTTTTGCCACCTCAGCATGGTCAAAGTTTGTCACGACCCAAGCCTAGGGCCTAGATGTGACATGACACAAGGGGAACCCGAAGGGACCCAAAGCAAGCCTCTTAGCACATCATTACACATCCTTGGTCGCGGAAGCAATAAAATAGCCACAAGAGATTAAAATAGGGATAAGGGCTAAGGGACATCGTTCATATCATAACAACAAGAGTCAAGAGAGAAATTCAAAGCTCATAACATTAGACATGACTTTTCCAACAACAACTCTAGTACATAGATAAGAGTGGAGCCCAAGACAAGCAACCGGGCTTACCCTTATAGTCAACATTTTCATGAAAGAAAAGTTGTTCTAGAATATAGTAAGAGATCATAAGCAATGTCTTCGAAATGGAGGATTCACCAACAAGCTTGAGTGAAAGCATATTAGCCATGTGGATGGAGATGCTCAAGCGATTCCTACATGGTGACATCATGTAGGCATAGAGTATGCGTTAGTATTTTAAATGTGCTAAGTGTGTAGGATGCAATGCAACAAGAGATAAGTACATAATCAAAATGCATAAGGATAACCAATGATTAGAGATATAGCAATATGGCATGCATGGATGATATTTGAAGTAAAATCATACTTATATAGAATATAATACATGTGTAAGGAGTGATCACTTTAGTGCAAGTCCAAGTCCTACCACCTACTTGGAGAGGCGCATGAGGTAGAAATCCCTTCATGAGGTTGGCAGAGTACAAACCCCCCAACAAGGTTGATGGAGTACAAACACCCCAACAAGGTTGATGGATAAAGACCCCCAACAACGTTGCATAGGCCTGTCACCTCACGAGCAAGGAGATTGGATCATATATAAACCTTTCTTTCATCATCAAAAAGTCATTCAACTCATAAGACATGGATTGGGTCTTCAATTCCTCAAGAATCCATAATCGGACATTTTATCAAACAATTGGCGGATGTGCAATGCTAGTGTAAAACGATACAATTCAAGAGTATTATCATGCTAGAAAATCCAATATAAAACAATCAATAGATACTTGGTAACATCCTCAAGCAATATACGTCAAACCCCTTCATCAAATCTCACAATAGATCTTAGATTCATAACATAGTAAAATAGTCACAATTTCATAAACCCCAACATAGTGTGCGGTGAATTTCATAATAAATATGACCCATTAGTTAATAAACATTAAATCATTCAATTTTTAAGAAAAGGACGCTTGGGCATCATGGGCGAAAGGAACCCATGAAAGAACCCACATACCTTAGCTTTGGAGATGAACTTGATGAAGATTGGAGATGGAGATTTGAAGCTTGTTTGAATTCCTTAAGATCCGGAGAGGGTTTTAGCACTTGAATTTTGAGAGAAATATAAGCCTAAGTGTTTGGATGAGTATTGGGGAATGTCTTGAATGATATGAGGGTGAAATAAGACTAAGTATAGGTATTTTCACATATGTGAACACTTAGGCCCAAGACTCAAAAGCCTTGGAGCGGACAAAAAAACTGGCCAACAAAATACACTGAGGCGCGCGCTCCAATGACGCGCGTGGACACTGTTTTTCCTCAAACTTGGAATATCAATATTGTGAATCGTTTGCTCTAAAATTGGAGTTAGACCTACTTCTCACTCAATTGGACCTCCTGATCAGGAATATGAAGTCGGATTTTTGAAATCACGTATTGATTTTGAGATGTATGGAAATTACGATTCCGAGCATTTCTGAGGCACATTTTTTTAGGAACTTTTGGGGTCGCTTCAAATATGAAGAATTGCCACCTCAGCATGCTCAAGGATGCCACAATAACCCAGCCTTTCCACCTCGGCATGGTGAAGAAGGTGGTAGAAATATACAAGATATGTATGTATGGTAATGGCATGGGTCAATAGATATATCAGCAGTATAATGAGATAATCAAAGAATAAGATCTCATAGAGGTAGAAAGGGAAAGAAAAATATGCGAAGTGTCCCCATTGGTACTGTATTCCCCAACAGGTCTCAAATTGCCATAATCTTCCAATGAATAATCTCAATCCCGCCAAACTCTCAAGTCCCAACATATGCTTAAAGCCCTCAATGTCTCACATATCTTGACCTTGCCACCTAAAGGTGGCCAAGAGTACAGAAAGTAGTACAATCCTTCCCTTGCTACCCCATCATAGGCAATTGGGCCTTATAACACAAGGTGGTACACTATCCTAGAAAATGGTACCTCTCACTCTTGCTACCTCATCATACGCAAGCGGTTTTAGAACATGTAATATGGTATTTCAACAACTACCAAGTCTCATATCACCACAATAATATTTGTAGTCAGGTGTGCCAGCATAGCCGGACCTCAACTGTCCCCAATTATGCACATGAATCCCCAAGAGTAACTCAAGGTGTCGTAGGCCGTATACATGAATGTCTCATATATCACAGTGTCTCAAGTGTTGTAGATACAATAAAGATGTGTGCATGCCCAAACCCAATAGTAGTGTGTCTATGCACACACATGCACACACATATATGTATATATAGCATCAATGCAAATGATAAAGGATGTATAAAATAGATTTAATATCATAAACAAAAAGCTAGGAGCATTATTTAGTACCACAATACCACCAATATGTCTTACATTGCCTCTTATTCATCAATAACCACTTACAATGAAACCGACTCCCACAAGTAATAAGATATGCCCAACAATCGCGAATGTATCATAACAAATCCTTAATTCATCACAAAACTCCACAAATACTTTAAAAGGCCATTAAACATACCCCAAAATATACACATGATCCCTAGAGGTATAACACAAACCATCAATTTTCACATAAGTGCCCAAATTATATCACAAGTCTCATTTTAACCTATTGATAGCCCAAGATAAACCAATTCACAAGTTTCTATCTTAATTTATCATTAGGACTGCAAATTACTCAAATTTTGGCATAACAAGAATATCACAATAATATCGTATCAGCCCAATTACTCATGAATCAATGTAGGTATTACAATTACTACATAAGCATGTTCAGTAGCTCAAATCCAGTCCCAAAAAAGGTTAGCCAAATCTACCTCAATGCCGAAATCGCACCCAAACAAGATTTCAATCAATTCAAGCCCCGAAACAATCACCGAATCAATCAAAACTATAAAATTAGATATTACGCATCAATAGATAGATTTTGACGGCCACATTTGCATGAATTAGGCTTAGGGAAAAAACGATCAAAATTAGGGCCAAAAATATAAGTTCTTGAATCTAGAAATTGACTCTAAAATCAGGTTCTAAATGAAAAATAGATTCTGTGGGTGAAAATCCAAGTAAAATTGAGTTTAAATATAAGGTGAAATCGTTAATTAATGTTTTGAAATCAAAGACTAAAAATCTCCAATGTTGGATATTCAAAATCATGAAATTCAAGACAAAATAAATATAAAAGTCATGGAAATTAGTAAAAATGATGTTAGACACACTTACCCAAAGAAATTTCTAGAAGGCCTCATATAAAATCGCCCCTAAAAGCTTGAAGATGTTGAAAATGAATGAAATGGAGGATTTACAGCTTTTAAACTATTATATATCTTTTGTACTCCATGAGTATACAAGGTTATCTACGAATGCTGAGAAGAAGAGAGATGCTCATCAACCATATCTCTGCTAATGTGGAGAAGAACCAAGGGAGTACTCCACAAAATGAAGAGAACAAAAAGCCTTGCACCAGAACCAGCAAGCACAACTATGCTCAAAACTTGAAATGGACCTTCGTGATTCATCCGGAACCCAAATTTCACAAACCATACATGTATTCATATTGGAAACGGTGACTTAGACTCAATGGAATCATCAAAAATTATTTCAAGGCTTTCTTTCCATATTTATCAATGCTACACGGATAAACTAGTTTGAAGCTCAAAATGCCAAAACTACCCTCGGCAATCCTAAATATTATGACGAAAGCATTTCGAGCATTAGTTTGACCATTTGCAACTAGTGGAACTATCAGAATTCTGATTCGATCTTCCAAACTCCAAATGTTGACCAAAGTCAAATTTTGATTCCAAAAATAACTAACATCACAACTTTGGGCCTACAAAGCTCATTTTAACTCCAAATTTAGTTCTGCAATTTCTCATAGTTCAATATTGACATTGTAGAGCTAATGGTACTGAGGGGTCTCTGATCTGACTCCCAAAACTCAGAATTACACAGAACCTCACTTTTTCAACAACTTAAGCTTCTAAAAATACCAAAACTCATACTTTTCATTTTAAAAACTTTGGATTTCACTTCCAAGCATACACTCCATTCAAAATAGGCACAAGGCAACTTACAGAAGGGTAGGACAAGAATTTCCACAGATAAGGCAAAAAATGACCAACCAGGTCATTACATTATTCACCACTAAAATAATTTTCATCCTCAAACATAAGAGAAAGGAAGGTATTAGAAGCCTCAAGAAGGCTGGGATATCTGGCCCGCATGCCCGACTCCAACTCCAGAGTAGTCTCAATAATAGAATGGTACCACTACTGAACCTTCATAGAAGGTATATCTTTGGATCTCAACCAACGGACTTGTCTATCAGATAACTATAGGTTGTTGCTCAAAGGACAACATTGTACCCAACTCAATAGAATCATAAGAGATCACATGTGACTTATCAGGAATGAAGCGATAGGGCATTGAAAAATGAAAATAGAATGAACAGATGAAAATCTCGGCGGCAAAGCCGACTAATAGGCTACCTCGCAAACTCTTCTCAAAATCTTAAATGGGCCAATGAATCTGGGACTAAGCTTGTTCTTCACATCTCGAACCACCACTAACACTGTTTTAAATAATGGTACATCTTTGCCACACTAGGGTGGAGGGAATATCTAACACAATGAGCTCCCTCTAACATGAATCTCACCCAATCTCTTACCTTAGACGTACAGTCTCTACTATTTATCATCAAAGCCCTGTCAAAATTAGTAATATCCATCTTGGCTTTATCCTTCAACACTTTATCATGAATCAAGCTCAATCTAGAACCCTTAGGCTAGCAAACACAATTCTAAAAAAAATAACAAAAGTCTAACCTCACAAAGGAGAAAATACTCTGAGAAGGAGAGATACCCAACCAGACCAGCTATCTAGAAATATCAACTACTATGCTCTCACTCTATTTCAATACACCACCCAAACCTACTCTAACACAAACCTACCCCAGAAGCATCACAAAACACAAAGATTGATGGTCCCTCCTTGGGCATAGCAAGAATAGAAAATATAACAAGTGGTACAACCCAAAAAGAGGTGTAAAAGCAACGCATAGGGGCCTTATCAAACCCCGAACCAAGTGTCTATCATCCCTATGACCTACCCATGGTCAAGAGATTTATAAAGAATAAATCTCACCCTTGTCTCTTGCCCAGGTGAAAGGGGCGTTGATACAATGTAACATAGAGTAATACGAGTTAATGATATTAATCTAGATATATACATAAGTATAATAACATCATGATAAGAGTAAGTCGACAAAATCCTCACATAATCATGGAGAGTAAAATCAAGTGCCATAATCAATATTATAATCCATTGTAACCTCTGATATAGTCGTAACCATGTCAATGATCAAGTACTTTAATAGTACCAAGCTTGCAATAGTATCTCTCCTTATAAAAGTAAAAAACACAGCCCCGAAACACCCAATTTATTAATCATTCACCTACTAGGATAGAAACAAATATAAGCTCAGCAAGGGCCCATACATAATATCAATATCCAAAGTAATATAAGTTGACACAACAAAATAAATAGGGACTGGATCAAATAAAACTGAATAGAATGGTGGCACAACAAAACCATACCTGGAATATATGCATGGGGGCCACTACGAGCTCTATCTCTCGCAGTACCACAACCTTCTATAGTATCGCCCCTCATGCCCTGAGAGGTATCTCTAGCTGCTAGTGACGGGGCTGGACAGGCTGGTTGAGACACTGAAGCCTAAATGGAAAATACTTGATGGGGATAACACCTAGCCACATGCCCAACCTCATCACAAACATAGCATGCTCTACGCTCTTGCCACTGAGATCGCTGTCCTAAAGAGCTATTATGGCCTATCTGAGTAAGCCTAAACTGATCACCACTTTTAACCGCTAGAATGGCTGCATGAACTCCCCATCCCTAATGGCGCTATCTTTTCAAGTCTCCACCTCATGGAGAGGGTCTACTAAACTGGTTGTGCTAATAGAATCTCTTCCCACCACCATGCCTATTCTATCTGATTAGCTCTATCAATCGAGGTGATCCACTATATTCGGAAATGAACCTCTAGCCAAAACCAAGAAAGCTGTAGCCTCCTAAAGATACCTTTCTTATCCCTTGGAAAATCATCAAATCCTCTCAAATTTAGTAGGGGTACTGGACAACGCATCCTGAAGTTATTTTGGGTTTTTTACCCCATATTGTAAGGTGGATCTCGAAAGATATGCATGAAACTTAGTCTCATAATCTGATACAGATATAGAGCCCTACTGGAGTCTATCGAACTCATCTCGGTGGCTATCGCGGACATTATAGGGAATGAACCTCTACAACAATTTCTTAGGAAACTTCTTGCAATTCATAACTAGAGATCCCACCTGTTTATGAGCCAAAGTTGACCTCCTCCACTCTTTAGCTAGGCCAGTGAACTGGTAAGAGATATAAACAATTCCTGTGGACAAATTACATAGTCGGTCCTGACACTCTGACAAGAAATCATAGGATCTATTAGTAGGTGTAAGGACCAAGACTTTTATGACCTAAATATAGTTTGGAAATTTTGTTTTGAAAAGTTTTTGACCTAGGTGACACTTCATCAAAACGTCAACGAGTCGTATACCTCACCATAAGTCGTGTAGAGGTACCTTGAAGTGGCCCTTGGCCTTGTGCGTAGAGCGTTGGCCTTAATATGGAGTTTAAGAGCAAGGCATACCATATATGAACACCAAACAGTCTGTGTGATGCTTCAATAGCCATGTGGTGGACCATGTGGAAGGCGTTGGCCTTGAAAATCCATATTTTTGCCAAGGCGCTTCACATATGGACCTCTAATAGAAGATGTAGCCTCTCATTGGCTATGAGGCCTTTCATATAAGTGCTGACGTGGATCTTTTTTCTATGTATGGTATTACCATCTCGGACCTTCATCAGTGGAAATTTTACTAAGTATCAGATCATAGAAGAGGCACACGATCCGTATACCCTCTCGTGGACCGTATACTCTCACACAGAACCCTTGGTAATATTTTTCTACACAATTCATTTATGGTGTTTTTGTAATTATAACTTCTCTTAAGGGTCTTTTGTGACCTTCTATGCTATTCTAAGACATTCAAATGACCTAAACTCTATTTCCCTCATTCACATTCACTCTTACACTTAAAATTACATTTAACTTTTTTACGAACTCCTCTCAATGACTCTATTGAAGAATTAGCTTAGGATTCAAGCAAAGGGTCTTCTTCTTTATCAAAATTCTTCCTATTTCTTCTTGTTTAGCTAAGGTATGTGGGATTGGTTCATGGTACCATTCAACTATGAAGACCCAAACTCTGAACTTGAATTTTCATGAATTTTAGCTTACTTTAAATGTGTGTTTTTAAGATTATGATTTATTTTATTCAGTTGAAGTATGAGTTATGTTTAATTTATACTTTTAAAGTGAATTAAGCCCTAATATGTTGGATTGCATTGAAACTATGAAGATTTGAATATGAATTGTCCCTTTAAATTTGATCTAAGCATAGGTAATGTATATTATGATGTAAATGTGGATTTATTTATGGATTTACTTGAATTTCATATTGTATTGTTGATTCTAGATTGAATCTCTATTACCTATGTTATTCTCGCATCATTCACGGCATATGCATTCATGAGCATTAGATGTTATGAAAATTATGAAGTGGCTTAAGCCTAATTATGTCTACGAGAATGTTTTTTGATAAACGTATTATTATTATAAGAATGTGATCACATAAATGTCTATGATATGGCTCTTTGAGCATTTTGGGTTCTTACCCATCTCGATATATGTTAATGATGTACTCTTATGCATTAAAAGAATGATTTGAATTATGATTTAGCTTTTTAGCCTAAGTATGAATGATTATGAAATAAATATGTTTCACTTTTAGGCCCAAGTGTGCGTTGAAATGATTTGAAATGACTTTTGCCTCTTTTAAAAGCATGTATACATATAAGCATTCTTGTGGGATTTTGACTTATCAACGCATGGATTTGGGACATTAGGGCTATCCCTAAGGGTCCTCTCCCTTTCCTAGAACTATGTGCCAACGTAGGTATATGGTAACCATTAGCAAAAAGATAGGGTCGTAAGAAATGGTTGCACATTTGATATGATATGATATGGAGTCCTTCTGAAATGATGAGGCCATAAGGAAGGTATCCATCATACCGAAAAGATGGAGTAATAAGGTGCGATGTATAATGCTCTTAGAAAGTAAACTTCTCTTTCCCATCACTTGGAACTACGTGCTTACTATTCCATATACGCTTTCGAAGCTATGATATGTGAATGGATGTTCTGAGACTTGTTTGAGGGCTCCTGGGTTCCCATTCTCCATTTTACTTCTAGACCTTATGTTCGGTCAAGAAAGTATTGATATCAGAGCACTAGGTTTTGATCCTCAGAGTCAAACATGCCGTGTCGAGTAGAGTCCTGTTCATGGGTGTGAAGTGCACCATGCCTATGAGTGGGAGGCTATGATCGTGCTCTAGGAATTGTCTCACTTCTTAATGTCATATGTCGTGCTTTGGGTCGCATTTATTCTTTTCTTATCTTGATGATGTCCTTGCTACATTACAAAAGTTTCCTCTACGAAGAGCTCCCCTACAAAGACCGACCTCGACTAATGAGGACCAAGTTCCCCAAAGGCCTATGGAAGAGCATATGACTAATGTTGAATTTCATATGGCTTTTGTTATGCTTCCGCAAGTGGTGATTACTAAGACTAAGCAGACTAATCTTCCTCCTCATGTGCCACTCCAACTTCTAAAGTGAGAGTTTTCACCCGGATAAATCCACCGGAGTTCTATGGGTCAAAGACTGATGAGGATCCATAAGAGTTCATTGATGATCCCTCTAAGGTGTTGACTATTATGGGGGTGACTTCTGAGGAGAAGGCTGAGTTTGCTTTATATTAGTTGAAAGATGTGGCTCAAGTGTGGTACATTCCATGGTTGATAGAAAGGGTTTGTAGTAATGTTGTTAATTAGAAAGAGTTGAAGTTTGCATTTTCGGATCGTTTCTTCCTTATTAATCTTAGGGAAGCTAAGATGACATAATTTATCAACCTTATACAGGGTGGTATGAGTGTGAGGGACTACGCCCTCAAGTTCACAAAGCTCTCCAAGTATGCTGCCATGCTTGTGGCTGACCCCCGTGCAAGAATGCACAAGTATATTTCTAGGATCTCTGACTTAGTTGTGAAAGAAAGTCATATGGCTATGCTTATTCGGGGTATGGACATCTCTAGGCTTATTTTATATGTTGAACATGTTGAAGGACAAAAGCTCAAGGTGAAGAGGGTGAATGATTCTAAGAGGGCCTATTATAATGGTGGGTTCTCAACTCCAAGGGTGGTGGTTATGGTCGCTTCTAATAGGGACAAGGTTCTAATGCTTGGGTTGCTAATGCTAGGGTGGCTCCTCCTAAAGCACTGGTTATTAGTAGGCCAGTATTTCCTTGGTGTGAAATGTGTAGAAGAAATCACTCGGGTACTTGTTGGAGTGAGTTAGGTGCATGATTTGGGTGGAGTGACAAGAACCACAAGATTTCTAATTCTCCTAAAGCAGCTCAGAAGGGTCAAGGCCAAGTGGCCCAAGTGGTCAAGGACAACAAAGAGCTCCACAAGGTGGTGCCCAAGAAACTACAGGTTCTATGCTTGGCAGGCTCATCAAAAAGTTTAGGAGACTCTAGATGTTATGACTGGTACGTTAAAGTCTTTGATTTGGATGCTTATACTTTGCTTGATCCTAGTGCAAATTTATCTTCTGTGACTCCTCTTGTGGTTTTTAAGTTTGGCTTGAGCCCAAAAATACTAAGGAGCCCTTTTGGGTTTATACTCCTGTCGGTGAGTCTGTTATCGCTCATAGATTTTATCGTGTTGTCCTGTTTCTATGTTACATATAGTCTTCCCGTGAGACCTTGTGGAACTTGAGATTTTTGATTTTGATGTTATTCTTAGAATGGATTGGTTGCATGCTTCTTATGCCTCTATAGATTGTAGGACCCGATAAGTCAAGTTTAAATTTCTGGATGAGCCCGTTATTGAATAGAAGGGTAGTGACTCCGCTATTAATGGTTGGTTTATTTCCTATCTTAAGGGACAAAAGGATGATTTCTAAGGGGTGTAACTATAATATTGTGAGGGTTAAAGATAGGAATTTGAGTCACCTACTCTTGAATCGGTTCCAGTGGTGAATGAGTTTCCTGATGTGTTTCTTAAATATTTACCCGGTATTCCTCCTCAAAGGGAGGTAGACTTTTGATAGATCTTCTCCCAGATACTCAACCTATCTTTGTTCCTCCTTATCATATGGCACCGACAAAGTTGAAAGAGTTAAAAGATCTGTTAAGGATTTGTTAGAGAAAAGCTTTATTAGTCCAAGTATATCTTCGTAGCGTGCTATGGTCTTATTTGTAAGAAAGAAAGATGGATCTCTTCGGATGTACATTGATCATAGAAAATTGAATAAGATAACCATCAATAATAAGTATTTGTTGCCAAGGAGCGACGACTTGTTTGATCAACTTCAAGGGGCCACCCATTTCTCAAAGATTGACCTCCGTCCAATTATCATCAATTTGAATGTTAGGGAGTGTCACATTCCCAAGATGGCTTTTTGAATTTGTGGTGATGTCATTTGGTTTGACTAATGCTCTAGTTGTTGTCACACCCCGGACCTAGGGCCTAGACGTGACCAGTGAATGGGGAACCTGAAGGAACCCAAAACAAGTGTCATAGCACATCTTTACAAATCCTTGGTCCTGGAAGCAATTAAAATGACAAAAAGAAATAAGCATAATCAAGGGGAATTGCGACTAAGGGTAAATTTCCATATCATAATCATAAAAAAAGAGAGTCACGGCTCAAAACATAGATACATATCATGTCCAATAACACCTCTACTACATAGATAAGAGCAGGGAACACGACAACAACCGAGCTCACTCTCATAGTCAATACATAAATAAAGAAAATATAGCTTTAGTACATAACAAGAGATCATAAGCAACGTCCCTGGAAACAAGGACTCACCAAGACGCTAGAGAGGCAATCGTACTAGCCATGTGAAGGAGGAGGATGATCAAGTGGTGCATCGGTTCCTACATGGTGACATCGTGTAGGCATAGAGTATGCAATGTACATTTTAATATACTAAGTATGTGGGATGCAATGCAACAACAGATAGGCATCATAGTCAAAATGCATAGAGATAAACAATAGATAGCATAGTAACAATATGGCATGTATGATTAATGCTTAAGTAAAATATTCTTATATAGAACATAACATATGTGTAAGAAGAGACCATTAAACTATTGGTGGTTTGTCACACCCTACCACCCTTTGTGATTGAGGTATAAACCTCATCAATATGTTGGTGGATCATCACACCCTACCACCCGTGGTACCAGAGTAACAAATCCCTCGATAGGTTGGTGGATTGTCGCACCCTACTACCCGTGGTGCCGGAGTACAAATCCCCCGATAGGTTGATGGGTACAAACCCCCGTCAAGGTTGATGGATAGTCGCACCCTACCACCTGTGGTGCTGGAGTAAAAACCATTGATAGGTTATCAAGGTATGAACCCCTTGACAAGGTTACTTGGCGTGCAACCTCCGAGTAGGGCATGGTCACATTCCAACATTATATAGAGAATATGATATACATACACTCATTTCATCATCATATATTCCTTATATGCATACACTCATTACATCATTATTTCATCATCATATAGTCATTCAACTCATAAGACATGCATTGCACCTTCAATTCCTCAAGAATCCATAACCGGACATTTTATCAATCACTTAGAGGGTGTGTAGTGCTAGTGTATAACCATGCAATTCAAGAGTGAAATAATGCTAGAATTTAATGTAAAACCTTCAATAGATACTTGGTAACACCCTAAAGCAATATAAATCAAAACCCTTCATCAAATCATACAATAGATCTTAGATTCATAGTTCAAAATATAGTAAAATAGTCACAGTTTCATAAACCCCAACATAGTGTGCAGTGATTTTCATAATAAATAGGACCCATGAGTAAATGATCTTTAAATCATGCAAATTAGGGTAAAAGGAAGTTTGGACATCATCGGTGAAAGGAACCCATGAAAGAAACCTACATACTTTAGCTTTGGAGATGATCTTGACGAAGACTGGAGATGGAGACTTGAAGCTTGAGAGGAAATCCTTAGATTCGGAGAGGGTTTTGAGACTTGAATTTAGGAGTAAAATATTTGGATAGGTGTTTGAGTAAGCATTGGGGAATGGTTTGAATGATATGAGGGTGAAAAATGGATAAGTATAGGTATTTTCACGTGTGGGAACATTTAGGCCAAAGACTTAAAAGTCTTGGACCGAAACTAAAAACTGTCACCAAAATAATATGCGCCAGTGACGCAAAGTTGCTATTGGAAATTGGCACATTTTAAGGCACTTTTTGGGGTAGTTACAATATCTCCTCCTTGGGAACATTCATCCCCAAATTTCAAAGAAGCGTATAAGGGAAGAGTAATCATAAAGCGATCAGCCCCAAAAGAATGCAACAACATACTTAAAACTAATTTTCAAAATCTCAACATGAGTGCTAAAGTCACCATGAACTTTCTGAATATAAACATGAATGCATGCAATAACATAGGGGCTATGTTATAGGGG
>JAPFFP010075572.1:0-23355 GCA_026153255.1 Solanum medicagineum | reverse complement strand
ACTCCAACGCCCAACGCAAACCCCCAACGCTAAAACATAACATTACACTTTCAATGGGGCTCCAATTCAAGCTAACCGTCATGTAAACATTCACATAGTTTCCCAACACTTCTTTCACCCCACAAGAACTATTTTCATGTCAAATAAATATAAGCACATGACTATAAATCAATATATCTTCATATGCAATCTTGTCCCCAATTTCAAACCCCAAATTCCAAATTCACAATTCAAACTAACAACTAACCCTCTTTTCATATTTTAGCTTCAATTTAACACACCCACAAGCTTTAATTTACATAAATAAAGCTAGAAATTAACATACCTTTCAAGCCTCTTACTAGACCCAAATCTTCATAGCCATCAAACCAAGTGATTCCTTGACCAACTAATACCTCCAGGCCACTTACGGAACCCAATATACCAAGCTTGAAGTGTCAAACAATCGAAAAATCGAAAAAACACAATTTTTTTCTCGGGTTACTGTAGCAACCCGAGAGCAAATTATTCTTGGCTGCCTTTCTCTTTTTTTCCTAAGTGTTTGAACTCTCTTCTTGCAAGAGAGACATACATACATATATATAGGCACAACATTTCCACTTGGACCAATCAAAAAGAGCCACAACAAATAACCCCACTAACAATTTAAATCTTAAAAACTACACTTTAGAATAAATTTACGTTTGGTCCCAAATTTTACCAAATTGAACCAATTAAGGACTTACGGGTTCTAACTTACGGGGTCTAACAGAACCAATTTAAGTGGATCTTCACAATCAATGGAGTTACTTGAACAAGCCAAAACATATGAAGAATGTGTTGCAGTGAAGCTCAAGTCATCCAGAATTTTGAATCAAAGCTAAGTGTTCTCCTTCATTCATGCCCACAAAATTTTCTTTTCTATAAATTAGGGCAAAAATTTTGTGCTATTATTTTTGTGTGTTTTTTATTTCAAGAATCTATTTGCAAAACAAGGTCAATTCACATGTCAAGGTCAAGATCGTGTCTATAAAGCAAAGTATCGTCAGCTTTGAAGCTCATTTGAAATTCAAATAGTAGGAGCTAGTCTTGAAGACAAAGATAGTTTCCAACATCGAGTAGCAGAAGCCTAGTTAGGGAACAAGCTAACCATCAAGTTCATATGAGTCGACATCTCACCATTTAAGAAGACGTGAAAATCCAAGATGATTCAAGAGAAACTATATAGATAGGATCTTGTATTTGCTTTTCTTTTAGCTTTTGTCTTTCATTTGTATGGAAAAGTAGGAGTTGTGAATTGGAGCATTGGTGGACCTCACCTTACTTCCAACTCATCATTTCACCTTTTTGAACTACACGTGACCTGATTCCATTATGACCCGAGTATATAGGCTGTCCAAAACTAAGACTTGGTCGCATCTTTTTGCTCACAAGTAAGAGTGCGGTCAAAACTTGTCACATTGTCTACTTCTTTGTTTGCAAACTCTTCGTATTTTCAGTCAAAGAGGGGCAAGCTATAGACACATAATTTTTGACCGAACCTAAGATTTTAATACCCTTTTATTAGCATTATATATATATACTTAGAGCTAAATTGATTTATTTATTTTTTTTAAAATTTTATTTTTTTCATATATTAGTAGGTTTGTTTAAAATAATTGAAAAAAACTATAATATAAAAATTAGAGTCACATTTCAATGTAAGTTTTATTTTAAAAAAGAGAAAAGTTCTAAAAAATATATGTTTTCTTTTAATTTTGATTCCAATAAATAATCTAGTATTGTTGATATTTTCTTAATTATATCTTAGTTTTAGCTAGTTAACTAGATTTTATTATTTTTTTCTTTCTATCATTTTTTGGTCAAAACAAAACAAAACAAAAAATGAAATGAAAAAAAAAATAATTAAAATAACCTAAACTACCCCACTACATGCCCCACATCTACACTAATCCAACTCCGCACTCCCTCACATTTTATCAACACTAAACTATACAAAACACACATCTGCAGACTATGCACAATAACACCCAAAAACAACATATTCATACATACACACCCACGAAAAGGCAAAAAAAAAAAAAAAATCTTTCACCACTTTTTTTCCTTTTTCCCTCATATACAAACACACCCAGGAAAAAAAATACAACAATTTATCCTTCATACATACCTTATACACTCATAAAAAATCTGCATAGAGGACATACCCAGAAAAAATTCCCAAAAAACTCATCAACTAAAAAAGAGACGGAGTTTGAGGTTTGCTTTCGCGGTTCATGTTCATGGTTTCTATTGTAGTCTACCCTTTGTAAATTGCTCTTCACAAGAGGTAACACTTGTCTTTCTTGCCCAATTTAATATGATTGCAACATACTAAAGTTGTCAAATTTCGTATGTGTTTGACCTATTAATATTCTTTGACATTGCAAATATGGATTATGTTCAAATCTTTCGTATTAACTTTTGTTTAGATGTTTATATTGTTAAATTTAGTGTAGAACTGTTAAATAATTATTTTATGTTGAGTAAATTCAATGTCCAATTATGATGATATGTGTAATTACGATTTAATAAACTGAAATGACAAAAATAATTATTGATATGAATTTTTTTTATATAAAATATTGCTTTCAGTTTGGATGTTCTTTTATTTTTATGACTAAAAATTTAGGTGTTCATAATTTCTAACATGCGGAATGTGCAAAACTTATATAAAAAATATATTTGGGTGTTCTTACTAATATCATGCTCACTTAGAAAAAATCATAAAATGAAAAATAAAAATGAAAAGTTTGCAACCTTTTACATCTTATTTGAGTATTGATATTTTTAAGAATACTAACTTAAGAATTTTATGTTGATCCATGTTGAATATTAAATTAATAATAATTTATCCAAAAAAAGAGACATTTTATTATTAATAATAAAAAATAAATTTTTATTCTCTATAAAGAATGTGGTTGCATATTTTTGTGGTGACGCTAATTTTTTCCTCAAGGATGCGGTGACGCACCATGACCCAAATGAGTTTAGTAATTTTTCTTCTGTTAATCCAAATTAAATTTGTTAACAGACAATTCTTAAGGTGTAGAGAAGGCAATCATGTCTCTAACGTCTATACGAAGAATACGGTGACGCATCTAAGTTGAGGCTCATAAAATCATTATTTTATATATAAAAAAATGAGTAAATTAAGGTTCATAGAAGCAATTTATCCTAAAAAAAATTTAAGGCAAGTATAGGTTGATAAAAGCGACCGTGCTAGAACCACTGGACTCGAGATGTGCCTAACACCTTCCCCTCGGTCAACAGAATTCCTTACCCGATTTTTGTTTTCGCACACCAATAAAATAAAAAATCAACTTTCTTTTCATTAGGGATAAGATAAGGTGACTTGGAACACCAAAACTCAATTCCAAGTGACGACTTTGAATAAATAAAATATAATCCCTTTTCAATAACGTCACTTTAATTGGAAAAACTCTCTTTTTCAAAACCTCGCACGGGAAAAAAAATAGGGGTGCGACAGGTACTATACTCAAAAGTAGCTAACACATGTCTCAAAATAGTATAGCATAAGTAATAAATAAAGTGTGTACTGAAAGTAAAAACATATGCTGAAATTCTGTATGCAAGAATTAGTTTGCTTTAACGTGGGGAGTTCATCTAGACGACAACCATCACTATGAGCTTCATGATGATACAACGTCTTGCCCACGCTTTTAGAGCCATCTCATACTTTGCCGAGGTAAGGGACAAAAACTGGGGGAGTGGATCCATCCCAAAACTGGGCCATCTCAGTGGCAAGTGAGAAGTTGTACTCATGGTACAGTCCTATCCTATGTCGGCTACGTAGTTTATGAGTTCGAGTTATTATTACTCTCATCCATATCGGTGCTCAATACTACTCCCAAAAGTATTAATTATATGCTCATATTTAAAAGAATATTCTTGCTCAAAGTATTACTTTCTTCTCTTTGGGACTTAACCCAACTTAGCATTCTCTTAACTTTTCTCAAAACTATCTAAAATTATAGATTTCATGCTTCACTATTCATAAAATACTTGTACTAATACTTTTCTTGAGTTTAAAGCAAGATTTCAAATTTCATAGATTTTTGTAGTAACTTTAAGGTTTAACTGGTTTAACAATTAAAAGTGGTATCTCAACATAAGACCCCAATTTAGTAAATCTGATGCTTTTGTTCAAACATGGCATAAACAAGAACAATTACTCATAATGAAAAAAAATCTTGTTATCAACTAATAACATGATACTTGGAGAAACTAGTGGTTATATGATGGTAAAATAATGTAGGAAGATTTTCGTAGGCCTTACATACCAGTGGGACTTAGGTTCTTGAAGAAATTTGAAGAAAGCACTTGAAAACCCTAGCTTTTGCCCCTTTGAAAAAACATTATGAGTTTGGAGAGTGTTTGAATGTTAATGATACGAAGAATCACGTTTTAGGGGTTTAATTAGGTGAAAACTAACAAGTTTAGGCTTAAAAGGTGAGAAAAGACTAAAATACCCCTCTTTAAAATCATTGATTAGGTTGTCTATGAGTCCATCTACGACTCATAGAAGTTTCTACACTCCATAGAAGTTTCTACGGCCCGTAGGAACCCTTTTGTAAATTGTTGAACAAATTTCGAGATCTCTGGATCACTTTCACGAGCCCAATATACAGCTCATAGAAGTTCCTATGACCCGCAGATTGGTCCGTAAAGTCTGGAACCAAAAATTAGACTTTCAGAACTTTTACCCACGAGTTAGCCAAGACAGGCCGTACTTTGTTCTACGACCCATATTAGGTTTCTTAGAAGCAATTCTGCTTATGCAATCTTCAGTAAAATAGTCATATATAACGTTTGACTTCGAATTCTAAATGAGGTGAAATCAGTTGAGTTGGAAAGATAATTCAAAGATCTTTCATTTGGTAGGTAATGGAACATCTAATTTTTTTGTGCGCTAAGAGTTATGATCATTTAAAGTTGACTCTTGCATAATCTAAGACTAGAAACTCAATTTATAGGAAAGTTTTGAACTCGACTAAGTACTAGAGGTCTCTTATGACCTTAATAAATTTCTCACATATAAGAGTGAGGCTTGAAACATAGGTACATGTGAAAATAGAGTTATGGAGTGTTACATAGAACTTCTAGAATTGATTTTGGCACAAAATGTTGACTTATGAACGGGTGTGTTGTAAAATGGAGTTTTACTTGTAACCCGCCACGGCGGGATTATTCTTGCTATGGTAGGGACTATATTGCAGGATACAAGCTATCTTCAAGGTGAGACAGTATGGGTTTAAGTCAGAAAATTCATAAAATCATTCTTATTTCTTCCACTTCATTTTCTAAAGGTTCGTTACTTGTCATTTGGACCAATTTTAAGTGTCTCAATATCTCATCCGTGAGGGGGATCTATGGATCGTAAATGTAACACTCCTCATGTGCTTCAGAATTCCCTATAAGTGTATTTCTTGAATATCTCAAAATTCATGCATGATTTCAAAAATCCGACTTCATATTCTTGTTCAGGAGCAAAATTATGTGGGAAAAGGGTAGCCCCCGAATTTTAAAAGACCCATAGCGAAAAATAATTTTCACAACGGGGGGCCAAGGGAGTGTACCTGCGTACCCATAGTGCGACGCACTTTGGGCGCAGTTTAGTACAATGCGAACTTCGCGTCTGGGCCACGTCGCGCCTAGGGTACGGACCAATGTAATTTTTCCCTCAGTTTTCCAGCTTCACTCAAGGGTATTTGGGTAATAACCCTATGCCTATTTAAACGAGAAACCTTTATCTTTTCAACCATTCCATGCCTTAAACCTCTTAAAAACACTCCCAAAACCCTCCTAACTCATCATCAAATTCTCTATTCAATTCCAAGAATCTCAAGAACAAGTTTTGGATTTCAAGAACCCAACTCAAGCTTCAAGTCTTCATCAAGTTTTCTTCAAGAAAATCTCAAGTTTAGGTCTGTGCGTTTTATTCATTGGATCCTTCCACCCATGAAGCCAAACCTTCCCTCTTTATCAAATTTCATGATTTTAATATTGGTTATTTTATGAGTAAACTTTATTATGCATTATAAACATGATTTGAGGTTGAATTTTTCAAGTATTGACTATATGTGCATGAATATCTATTGAGGCTTATTCCATGAATTGGTTTATACCTATTGAGGCGATGCATGACATGAACTATGAAATTATGAGTGATAATGAATCTTTAAGATGAGTTTCCCGACACCCAAATGAGGATTTTACTACTATGTTGGTGGGTTGATTTGAATGACATAAAAATAAATTGATTTTACTCATTATTGTCCCATACTCCTATATTGCAGGATTTTAAGCATGTGTATGCATAACCACCATGTTTGAGTATGTTTGCATGATTATGAATCTTATGTTGGTGTGAGGTTATTAAATGATTTACAAGTCAAGTATTTTATGATAAGTTATGGGCTCCCAAGCATGTGTTGAACTCATGAAAATTTCTATGATCTTGAAGTGAATTATTGAGCTCTTATACTATGGTTGATTCTCATGAGAATTGTGAAGCCTACTAGAAGGGGTTATGAGCTAAGTTGTATGTCTCACCCTCTAGTACAAGGTAAATATCTATATGAAGGGGTTATGAACTAAGTTGTGTGTCTCACTCTCATGTATGACTTATTACTATGCACTACCTAGTGCCTACATGAAGGGGTTATGAACTAAGCTGTCACCCTCATGTATGATTTAATATTATGCACCATCTTATGCCTACATGAAGGGGTTATGACCTATGCTATACATCCACCCTCATGGACTATCCATTACCTACTAGAAGGGGTTATGACCTAAGCTACATTCCTCACCCTCTAGTACAAGGTATTTGGATGAGCTATTCATATCGATCACTTTATTGTGTTAAACAAGTTATGCAAGTATGATTATCCTCATGCATGATTTATCCTAAGCATTGATTATACATGTCATATTGAGCTCATGTCTAACAATTATGATTATGCTTCTAAATTAATATTCTTAAGATCCTTGTTGCATTGCACCCTACATACTTAGTACATTCCAAGTACTAATGCATACTCTATGCCTACATGATATCACCATGTATGAACTGAAGCTCCTATTGATCCTCCTCCTCTGCGTGGTTAGTCGGATTGTGAAGTTAACTTTTGGTAAGTCCTCATATTCGGGAACAATATCTATTTACTTTCATGCTTATGTTAAGACTTTAATTATCTTATACTTTTGGATACTTATTTATGAGGGTGAGCCCAGAGATGTCTTGGCCCCCGCTCTAGTAGAGGTTTTTTAGATATTGAAATGGTTGTATTAATGAGCTTGACTCCTTTATGTCTATGCTATTATGAAAGACTCCTTTAGTCTTACTTCTCTTATGATCTATCATTACTTGTTTGTTATCTTTGGCTTCCGCAACCAACAATGTGTGAAAGATATGCTAAGAGGCTTGTCTGGGATCCCTTTGGGTTTCCATTCGTCGTGTCACTTCTAGGCCCCAGGCTTGGGTTGTGATACTAGAAGATCGAACGGGCGCATAGAAGAAGTCCATAATTGAGATCTATAAAAGGTATTTTGAGGCCCAAGTTTTAATAAATGTGAGTTTTGGTTAGGATCTGTGGCATTCCTTGGCCATATTATCTCCAGTGAAGGTACTATGATTAATCCGGAGAAGCCAAGGTGGTTAAAAATTAACCTATACCTTTATTTCTTTTGGATATTCAGAGTTTCTTGTCTTGAGACATATATTATGACTTTACCATGTTGAATTAACACACAACCCAATCCAACCCGTGAGGCATCACAATATATAACAAAGTCATCTGAACCTTTTGGTAATATCAATATAGGGACTTAAGTAAACATGGGATGCTTAGAGTTGACTTAGGAAGGATATAATATTTTGTTTGAGAACAAATGAAGTCATAAGGGAGTAACGACTAGCGGCAATGTGATTCAAAAGAATTTTTGTATCGATAATAGGTTTGGAAGCAAGAGTAAAGAATTAGTTCTTCAAAAACACTTTCAGCTTAAACTATTATTACTTACCCATACAGAAATATATAAACCTAAAAAACCTTCTATTTTCCAAACTAGTTTCGAAACTTAGTAAGAACAATTTTGGAAGATACAAGAAATGCTGTACAGATAAAAGATAGAAAGAACAAAAAAAAGATAAGACTATACAAATAGATAGCAAAAACCAAGAAAATCAAAACGATGAAAGAAAGATAAGACTATACAGATAGATAGCTAAAATCAAGAAAATCAAAGCGGTGAAAGAAAGATATGGACTATACAGATAGATAGCAAAAACCAAGAAAACCAAAGCGATGGAGTTAACTTTGTCCCCTATAAATACAGAAGAAAAGATTCGTCTTTTTATCAGTTCAATTCAATTTTAATTAGGCTCCTCCTTTTCATCTTATCCAACCTGTAAGTGTTTTAAAAAAATTGAACTGAACTGCTAAAAAGAACAATCTTTTCTTATGTATCTATAGGGGACAAAGTTAACTCCTTGGTTTTGCTATCTATCTGTATAGTCCTTATCTTTCTTCCACCGCTTTGGTTTTCTTGATTTTGCTATTTATCTGCATAATCTTTATCTTTCTTTCACCGTCCTGATTTTCTTGGTTTTAGCTATCTATCTGTATAATCTTTATCTTTCTTTCACCGCTTTGATTTTCTTGATTTTTGCTATCTATCTGTGCAGTCTTTGTCTTTATTTTGTTCTTTCTGTTTTTTTATCTGTATTAACATTTCTTGTATCTTCCAGAATTATTCTTACTAAGTTTCCAAACTAGCAATTCTTCTCTTTCGTACTATCTAGAAGCTTTTGCACTCATCACTCAAGGTTTTGGGATTTTAAATCTAAATGTTGTGGTTTTTCTGTTTTACATTTTCCTCCTTTAGTTGTGATCTGATTGTTGAAAGAGAGAACCGATTTTTGATATTATAAAGTGATAATAAAAAATGGTAAGAGGAGTGCAACATGAAAATTAGCAAGTATGATTCAATTAAACAAAATAATATGATTAATTTGAATAATAATTTTCTAATAAGAAATTAATAATATTAGTTATGAAGTACTAATAACACCTGCTGATAAGGAAGTAACAAGTTTTATGAATAAAGAAAGTTCTAGCAGTAAGATTTGCAGAAAATTATATCCAAACTCTAATAAGTCAAGTGCGCAATGTAATCGGAATAATGGAGAATAGGATGAGACAATTTAAATGAAATTCTCATATAAAAAAGAGAAAAGAGGAGAAGTAGTAGGTATTTTTTTTAATTATATAATTTTTAATGTATATATCGACCAATCCTTATAGACGAAGTATGTAGACATTTTTATTGATAATTTTCAATGTATATAAATTAAAGATTTTATAGACAAATACACTGATATCAACTTTTTGATAAAACAATCCGTTTATCTCTCTGTGGACTTAAAGAATTCCTACCAAACTCACTTTGATATATTTGTTTCATGGACCTATCCCTTATTCTTTTAAACTACCATTAAATTTGCACACCATAAATATTCATTATCTCGTTTAATTTGATCCTTACTTTGCAACAACTTTATGAAAGTAACAATTAATATTTGTCAAGTACTTCGATCTCTAGGATTTTTTTAATCTATAATATGAATTCCTAGCATCAAGAGTTAACTAGACACCCACAGGGAGTAGAAAAACAATCGATACATTGATACTATTCAGATTTTCAAAGATTGAAGATTTTTGAGTTTGGAGAAAGCTTATTTGAAATTTTCTAGTCACATGTTTGGACTTGCAAATAAATGCAGTGACTTGAAAATAATATCTTGTGTCCTTGTTACTGCCACGCCCACTTTCCATAAGTGTAATTTCCTCGATCTTGTGGTGTTCCACCTGTTGAATAGTTTGTAATATAGAGAGACTCCCACATCAGTCAAAGAAGGGCTTTCTTGAGCCTATTTAAGGCCAAGCCCTCAAAGTCTAAATAATTGAGTAAAAAAGTTTATATATATATAAACTTGGAGCTTGGACGCGGACCAAGTCAAACCTTTAATTATAGAGATTTATTTTTGTATTTTCTTATCTAATTATTTATTTAAGATCTAAATTTTATTTAAACAGAATAAATATGTCTGCTAAGAGAAGGAGTGACTCTTCTAAAAGGAATCCTTAACAGACTCTATAAATACGATGAACTCCCTGATGTAGCGTTACTCAATTGCATACATATTTTAGGCTTTGTTGTATCTTGATAGTGCATTACTTGTTAATCCCTAAAAAAATATACAAGCAATTACACTTGAAAGATAGTGATCTTCCACGCTTCAAAGCATACAATTTCTCTGGAAATTTTCTTAACACCGTAGATCTTTTAATTTCACCAAGCACCTATGAATAAAAGCAATTCAAATATTATTCACATATTTTTAGAGATCATTTAAAAAAATATTTAGATCACTAAATCTACGTTGCTTGGAATCTTAAAAAAATGTCATCACATTCTTGTCAAATTCTTCAAGTAGTGTATTTTTGAAGAATTCATCAAGGGTACAATATTAGTTTTGGAGAGTCACGAGCAACTTAGCGAAAAAAATATTTAATTTTTTAGCAATCAATGGGCATCTTTTTTCCCTCTTTCTGTTGATCATCTGCAGGGAAAAAAGTCCACATCGAAATCATCTCATGGCATGGAACAAAATTCTACCACTTTTTTCTTTACTTCAAAAAGAATAATAATTCAAGAGAGTTTACTTTTTTTCGCAATAAAATAAACTGTAATGTGGACTCGTATAATTTCCCCACTCTGCTTTCAAATAGAACCCTTATTCAACATGAAAAAATCTCAGAGATTTACAACGAAAAATGAACTTCAATCAGGTATCTCACTATAATTTATGCGCCTCTGTTTTCTTTTTATTCTTTCAATAAGTGATTCAGGCCTCAATTTCTATACCACGACACTCTAAAGTTACAAATCTAAAAATTAGATTTGTACTCAAACCTAATAAATTTAAATTCTGATTCAGCTTTGAGTGATAGATGGTCAATGTTGTTCCAAAGTGTCAGTGGAGCCAGTGACTAAATGTCACACTCCGGGAGGGTACCCTAGACGTGGTCGACACTCAGAGACTATTGCCAGTCCCGAGCGAACTACTTTGTCTCATCACATTCATTCATTCAACATAATTAATCAATCAGCAGAAGACTAAAGAAAATATATAGTGGACAATCTAAGTCTCAAAAATCATATTAAATAAAGTAGCTAGTACGAAAGAAACTAGCTCAACATAATCACAAATTAACAACTCGACTCTAGTCTATGAAGCCTCTATCACTATCAATTGGTGTCAATGACAGACCCATTACTACCTCAAACAAATAAAGCTAAATCAAATCTAACTCTAGAAAGCTTGATGAAAATAAAATAGGATCCTCCGAAGAAAGAGAGGCTTACCAACGCAGCTGATTGTGGTAGATCCTCAATGATGCACCTATTGACGATCTCTAGTACTTGTCTCTACATCATTAAACGATGCAGTCCAAAAGGATGTCAGTACGTAGAATGTACGAGTATGCAGAATAGTTGAATGAAAAAGATATAGGTAGAATAATATAGAACAACATCAACTCATGAAAGATACTCAATCAAGATGTCGTATGTCTATCTAAAGCAACAATAAAGAGTTGAAAAATGACTCATGAATACCCGTCCAAGCTCATCAATTAACTCAACTCAACTCAGAGTACTATCAGTATGGGACCTATTTAGGAGTTTCTCGTATCCGACAACAATCACTTATGAGCCAATGAATGTACAACTATCCCGCTGATGTTGCCACAATTGTTCCGTACTTGTCAGGTAAAGAATGAATCAAATCCATAACAAATTTGGACAATTAACCAATCAATTCCTATTGTTCCAGAATAATAAAATGGGAACACGTATGACTTTAACGGACTTAGTTATAAAATAGGAACTTGTTCGACTTTAACAAACTTAGTTCACAAAATAGGGACCTGTCCGACTTTAGCAGGCTTAGTCTACTCCTATGCTTGTCGACGTAGTTAATGAGTTCGAGTTGGACTTACTCTTACTCATTCCGATGCTCGATACTCCTCCCAAGACTCAATGTTTATAAGACTTCTCATCTCAACTCAATCATCTCAATTAGTCTCATAGAGACTCTCATCATCTCATTAACTCAACTCAGTTGGGCCTTTTGGCCTATCAGCTCAATTGTCTCATCAACTCAATTCTCATTTAATAGCTCAAGGCTTAGATCAATCATTCGGAAGAAGTCAATTGGAAAAATCTCTAGAGTTCAATTATGAATACTCATGGGATCATCAAACTATATTAACTCATCATCATCCTCACTATCACAATCACAATCAACATACTCAAGTCAAGGCTCTAATTACTTAACCCTTAGGTTCATTCATGCATTCTTTCACAAATAACATATTGGGTTTATGAAGTAACTCATGTAAAAGCATGTATTCAATAAAATAAGTTTATGATGAACATCAACACATGAAAATACTTGTAATATATGATTTGCAAGAAAATATTTAAGAAACATGTATGAAGACTCATGATACTCACAACTCCTCTATTACGATCAATGCGGCACATAGAAAAACAATTTCATGCTTTAGTGTAGCCTTACATACCTGGTAGAGAGATAGACAATTTAATTGCAAGAACTTGGTCTCAATCCTCTTGAACCCTAGCCTCCTCTTCTCTTTAAGCCCATGTTCTTAAGATATACATCATAAATGCTTGAAAATTCACACTTAGGAATTGATATAGTGTTGAAAACGACCTCAAAACGACATGATTTTAGTTTAAGATGGGTGGGAAAAAGACTAGATCATCCTTGCTTTCAAAAATAAATGCCAAGTATCGTAATGGGGAAAGTCCACGACACGGACTTGTCGCACTCCAGTTTATTGTTTTGACTAAAAACTTAAAACGCGTTGAAAAACTATTTCAATGAAAATACACATAAATAGCATTTGTCAAATGCATTTTATGTGAAATTGTTTGTAAATCATTTTTCATTCAATTTTTCAATCCCATAGAAAATATTGGAACCAAGTTCAAGTGTAACTCCACTGCAGGTGCGCGTCGCACACCTATCGCGTACTTATTCTAGAAATTGGTTTCATATCAAAAAATTATCTTTTGATCTGATTGCTCTAAAAATCAATCAAGATCATTTTCCTACTCATTTTTTCTTATGATGATGGCATATTTGGCCTCAGATTTGCCATCAGAGTTTGGGAAGACACGTTATGCGAACATCTCTCCTCTAGCGGTATTTTGCTAATTTTATTGGGTGTTACATTATCTCCCCCTTGGAATCATTCATCCTCGAATGATGAGTAAAGGTAGATAACAAGGCACGAATAAATATCAAGATTCCTCTTAGTACTTACTCAACCAATGAAACTCTCGACTCCTCATCAATCTCAACAATCTCTAGGCAGACTCAGGAATAGATACTTCAACTTAAAGACAAATCAATTTAGATCAAGAGTAAGGAAATTGTCTTCAACATTCTCATCATTAGGTAGGAATGGAACATCAAAACTTAATCAATTCGAATCATTCAAACATCTCGACAATCAGTCCTTCAAACTAAAAAAGAAAGTCAACCATTCCAATCGAAAATTGGACCATTACGACAAAGAAGACTCTATGGATAACTCTCAAGCGCAACTCCTCATCTCAATTGTGCTTCTTTTCATGGCTCTACACTTCATTGATTCAGGCTCATAGCTCTTATTCAAATTTCCACCTAACCACATCCTCTTTTTACATTCAAGCCTCAAGGCGTTATTCCTAAGATGATCATATTCATACAAAGTTCATCCTTAATACTCAGCTCTATACTTCCATAGGGGCTTTCATTAAAAGGTCGCTAGTCCTCTTCACTACTTCACTACTCTTACTTGAAACCCTTGTCACAAAATCTTCAATAACCTATCATCAATACTCGCATAATAACAACCACATTCAAGCCTATCACTCCGACCACTTCACTATATCTAAGAATTATCAAGCGTACTTAGCACCTCTACCTCCTTCATGAAATGAGCTCTCACTCAAGGACACACCAACATATTTCTTACCTAGAGACAGTCTAGTTTACTCTTACCTATCTATTGCACCTCATAAGGTCTCATCTCTCCCCTCTTACGTATCTCTACCCCTATATTGTTCAAGTACAACGCCACTATCACACTAAGGATACATTCGCTCCTACTTATCCACCCTCGCTCTCAGTCTACTACTATTAACATCATCATTTGGACCTGAGGGAACTTATCATCTCCCTCTTTAGCGAAACCCAAAACTATTGCCTTTCCACACAAGAATAAGCACAATTATACATCTGAAACTTGATACTCTAAATCCTACTATCAACGGTGACATAATGATCCCAAGCCAGTCCATGCATAAAATGACATCTGAATCATTCACATTCAACTTAAGCAGATCAACTATGGACCTCTATGGTGGACGAGAATGGTACAATCATTATCAACTCACTCAATTAGGATAAACTGATTAATGAAGGAAGGGTCACAAAAGATGTGGCACATGAATCAAACAAATCATAGCTATCATAGGAAAGGACTCAAAAAATACCCGTTACATCATCTGGTGGATTCTCCTGATCTTGGAAACTTTTCATGGCGTACAATCAATTTGTGCCCAAAGTAGTACCCTTCTAATCCCCTCTAGCTGGTGGCGCTGGCATAGATGATTGGGCTTTGTTGGACCACATTGGATATTCCCTCTGAGGGTGACCCATTTGGCCACACATGTAACATCCTGTACTCCCTCCATGACATTCTCCCAAGTGAAGTTTGCCGCACGTGACACAAGATGTCTTGCCTTGAGAACCTCTAGCCACACTAGTAGATGAAGGTCTTATTTGAAAGCGGCTCCCATTCCCTTTCTCTCTCTTATCAGCCTTATGGTTGGACGTCTTTGCTTTCTTATTTCTATACCTTTCCCTGCCTTGCTGCCTCTCCTTATCAGCTTGTTGTACATAAGTCATCAATGTTCCAATATCCATATCACTCACAAGCATAGCTACCTTTCCATCTTTCTTTGGCCCTTTGTTCAGCCTATAAACATACAACCCCATTCTCCCTCTCATATCAGCAACCATATCCGGAGCATAGTAAGATAGCTGGGTGAACTTAAGATAAAGAGCCATATTTAAGATTCAAGAACTCTCTTACCTTAGTCTTCCTCAACTCCCTTAGAAAGAAGTGCCCTAAGAAAGCTTCCTCAAACATTTTCCAATTTAGTACTGGGTCTCCCTCTCCTCTATTCTTCTTCCAATGGTCAAACCACAGTCTGACAACAACTTTCAGCTGGTAGGTAGCCAACTCAACTCTATCAACATCAGCCACATGCATCACCTGAAACATCTTTTGGAGCTCATCAATGTAGTTCTCCGGGTCTTCATTGGGTGTAGACCCTGTGAACTTAGGTGGGTTCATCCTCAAGAACTCACGAACCCTGGATATATTTGGAGCATTCTGTATGCCTACTCCTAGTGTAGCAACCAGTGTTGTAACAACCTAGGCTAAAGTTTGGATGGCCTAGCGAAGCTCAGTATTCAAGATTTCAGTTTGTGGTGGTTGTTAAGGGATGATAGGATCTATCGGTTCATCCTGATTCTGGGGTTTAGGTTGGTCGGTATTCTGTCTAGCAAGACACCCTCTTCCTCTAATGGCTTTTCTTAGAGGCATGATCATAATTCTGCAAACGTTTAACGCACGAATTAGAAGAGAACCTTCATAGAGTTTAACTCTATCACACACATTAGAATTAGAAAGAAGTGTAACCAATCTTAATGTCCTATAGCCTCCTGCATATAAAGTGTGGTGCACAACACACCCATAAACAAGACTTACTAGACAAGGCTTCATAGACTCCCTAGGATACTTAAACACTATGCTCTGATACCAAGTTTGTCATGCCCCGAAAGGTTACCCTAGACGTGGCTGGCACTTAGAGACTATTGTTAGTCCCCGAGTGAACCACTTGTTCTCATCATATTCATTCATTCAACATAATTAACCAATCAGTAGAAGACTAAAGAAAATAGATAGTGGATAGTCTAACTCTCAAAAATCATATCAAATAAACAGGCTAGTATAAAAGAAACTAGCTCAACATAATCTCAAATCAACAACTCGACTCTAGTCTATGAATCTTCTGTCACTATTAAATTGGTTTCAATGACAAACCCATGACTACGTCAAACAAATAAAACTAAATCAAATCTAACTCTAGAAAACTAGATGAAAATAAAATAGGATCCTCCGAAGAAAAAGAGGCTCACCAATTTAGCTGACTACGGTAAATCCACAACAATACGTCTATTGACGATCTCTAGTACCTGTCTCTGCATCATGAAATAATGCAGTCCAAAGGGATGTAGTACATGGAATGTATGAATATGTAAAATGGTTGAATGAAACAAATATAGACAGAATAATATAGAACAACATTAACTTATAAAAGATACTCAATCGAGATGTCATATGTCTATCTAAAGCAAGAATAAAGACTAGACAAATGACTCATCAATACCAATCCAAGCTCATTAATCAACTCAACTCAACTCAACTCGACTCATAATACTATCAGTATGGGACTTATTTGGAAGTTTCTCTTATCCAACAATAATCACTTATGAGCCAGTGATTGTACAACAATTTCACTGATGTTTCCACAGCTGTTCCATACTTGTCAGGTAATAAACAAATCGAATCCATAATGGATCCGGACAATTAACCAATTAAGTCCTATTATTTCAGGACAATAGAATGTGGACATATCTGACTTTAATGGACTTAGTCCTAAAATACGAACTTGTTCGACTTTAACGAACTTAGTTCAAAAAATAGGGACAACTTTAATGGACTTTGTCTACACCTATGCTTGGCGACGTAGCTAATGAGTTCGAATTGGACTTACTCTTACTCGTTTTGGTACTCGATACTCCTCCCAAGACTCAAATCTCAGAAAACTACTCATATCAACTTAATCATCTCAATTAGTCTCGTAAAGACTCTCATCATCTCATTGACTCAACTCAGTTGGGCCTTTTGGCCTATCATCTCAATTGTCTCATCAACTCAATTCTCATTCAATAGCTCAAGTATTAGATCAATCATTAGGAAGAAGTCAATTGGAAAAATCTCTAGAGTTTAATTATGAATACTCATGGGATCATCAAGCTCTATTAACTCATCATAATGCTCATGTCACAATTACAATCAACATACTCAAGTCAAGGCTCTAGACTCAACCCCTAGGCTCATTCATGCATTCTTTCATAAATAACATATTGGGTTTATGAAGTAACTCATGTAAAAACATGTATTCAGTAAAACAAGTTTATGATGATCATCAACACATGAAAAATACTTGTAATATATATATATATATATATGATTTGCAAGAAAATATTCAAGAAATATGTATGAAGACTCATGATACTCACAACTCCTCTATTACCATCAATTGGGCACATAAGAACAATTCCACGCTTTAGTGTAGCCTTATATACCTGGTAGGGAGATAGACAATTGAATTTGCAAGAACTTGGCCTCAATACTCTTGAAACCTACTCTCCTATTTTCTCCTTAGCCTAATTCTTAAGATGAATAGCATAAATGATTGACAATTCATGCTTAGGAATCGATGTAAGATTGAAAATAACCTCAAAACGACATGGTTTAATATAGGATGGGTGGGGAAAAGACTAGAATATCCTTACTTTCAAAAATAAACGTCAAGTATCGTAATGGGGTTAGTATGCAATGCAAACTTGTCGCAGTGTAGTTTATATTTTGACTAAAAACTTAAAACGCGTTAAAAAAAACTATTTTTCTATGAAAATACACATAAATCGCATTTGTCAAATGTGTTTTTTTGTGAAATATTTTGTAAATCGCTTTCCGTTCAATTTTTCAATCCCGTAGAAAATATTAGAACCAAATTTAAGTGTAACTCCGTGGCAGGTGCGTGTCCCACACCTATCGCGCACTTATTCTGAAAATCGTTTTCATATCAAAAAATTATCTTTTGATCCGGTTGCTCTAAAAATAAACCAAGACCCCATTTTCCCACTCATGTTTTATACTGATCACATATCAGACCTCGAATTTGCCATCAAACTTTGGGAAGACGCGTTATGTACACATCTCTCCTCTAGGGGTATTTTGATAATTTTACTGGGTGTTACACTAAACTATGCCTATTCTTTCTCTGTTTTCTGCATATACTCATGTGCATATATTATTTGAGTTTTCTTTTCGTTCTTTAAATTCTAAATAGACAACCATGAATTTACGGAATCTTGAATTGCAAAAGTTTATCTCTAAAGATAGTGGAAACAAAAACAAAAAATTGAAGAACAAATAAAAAGTTTACATGGTATGTAGGGAGAAGAAAGAGAAAAATGATAAAGAGAAGAAGGCCTAAGGTTAGATGTTAGGAGGCCAAAAGGATTTGTTCTCAAGAAGGGGTGTTTTTTAAATAAAGTGACTATTCATTTTTCATTTAAAAAAGAAGAAGCTTTTCTATAATTTAAAAATGAAGAAAAAGTTGGCAAAAAGAAAAGATTTACATGGTATGTAAGGAGAAGAAAGAGGAAAATGATAAAGAGAAAAAGGCCTAAGGTTAGATGTAAGGATCGGAGGCGAATAATAAACAAAGCAACCACAACTTAGGAAAAACTTTTTTCTCTCCAAAAACCCTAGTCGTCGCATAAGCTAGTTCGTAGGTCACTTTTTCGGTGGCCATGGCCACCAATTCGCCAGGACAGATGATAGGGGAAGAGGGGCGACTCAGCCTCCTGATTGTAGGAAGTATGTAGATATGCTTTGTCGACCAGGGGCACCAGCAAAAGCCATTCTAATGAAACCGATAGCCTACCTCCATGTAGATCCTAGAATAAAATATGGGAAGAGGAAGAGGTCGACCATATGATAATCAAGGAGAACCTGGAGTTTCCAGTCATAAGAAAATTCTCTTATGGTTGCCCACCAATACAGGATTTGCGGAAGGTTATTCCCAAACAATATGAATTGAAAGGTGAATGCAAGATTGGGTTATTGAGTAACAAACATATTCTGATACGAGTATCATGCATGGAGGACTATGTTAATCTTCTATCAAAACTTACTTTCTGCTTGATGATTGGGGGATGGACGTATACCATGAAAACGATGAAGTGGGACCCGATGTTTGATCCTAAAGAGGAAATAATGACTGGAATTGCCTGGATTTCTTTTCTGATGTTGCCACCAAATTTCTTCGTAAAGGAGGCAGTTTTTTCACATTATTTATCATTGTCGTAGAGGTGTTAGCAAGGGGGCTTAATAACTTAAATGAGGATAGGGAGTACAGAGGATTTGGCTTACTGAAGTGGAGTCCAAAGACTAATCATCTTTCATATGCGAATGATACAATCTTATTTTTTTTTGGAGACAAAGGGTCAATTAGGAAGATGATGGAGTTGTTGTGGAAGTATGAAAAGTGTTTGGGTCAGTTGATTAATTTAGATAAAAGTTTCTTTTATTTACATGATAATACTATAGTGATAGTTGCAATCAACATTGAGAAGGATTACTGGAATTTAACAGGGATCTTTTCCCTTCACTTATCTCGGATGCCTTATTTTTTATGGCAGAATGAAGATAAACTATTTTATAGAGATAGTAAAGAAGATTTAGAAAAAGGTGTTCGCATGGCAGAATAAGTGGTTATCATATGGAGGTAAATACATCCTAATTCAGCATGTATTGCAGTCAATGCCAATTTATTTGTTGTCAGCTATGAATCCTCCCAAAAAAGTCATAGAGCAATTGCACCACGTATTTGCTAGATTCTTTTGGGGAAGAATTTGACAAGCAAAAGGGAAGCATTAGGTGGTCTGGAACGAGCTATGTTTTCCTCAAATAGAAGGAGGACTAGGTTTCAGATCACTTTTTGTTGTAGCTAATTCTCTGTATGCAAAGTTTTGGTGGAGATATAGGACATCTATAATGTTGTGGAGTACCTTTTTATGGAATAAGTATTGTAAAA
Organism: Solanum medicagineum; assembly: GCA_026153255.1. Taxonomy (NCBI): domain Eukaryota; kingdom Viridiplantae; phylum Streptophyta; class Magnoliopsida; order Solanales; family Solanaceae; genus Solanum; species Solanum medicagineum. Next base: position 3,207 of record JAPFFP010075572.1, on the reverse strand, counting down.
ACACCATCCAATGGTAGTCGAAGGAAAAGGTGCTTCACATGCTTGGAAAAAGATGTTGAAGATAAGGGAGGAGGTGGAGCAAAATTTGTGGTGGCAGCTAAAAGAGGGAGAAGTTAATTTTTGGTTTGATATAGACCAAATAAGGAGCATTGTATTTCTGGGAAGCGGGCAGTGTATTGGAAAAGGAGATAGAAGGTGAAATAATTTATACGTGATGGGGAATGGGACATAGATCAGCTTGGTCAAAAATATACATGCAAATATGGTGGAGTACATCAAGGATAATATCAATCCTGTGATAATAAATGGTATGGTGGATAAATCTTGGTGGATGGGCAATTCGGGATGAAATTTTTCAGTCAAGTCTGCATTTGAAATGATAAAAAGGAGGAAAGAGAAGAAGGAATGGAGAAGTAGTATATGGTTAAGAGATTTTCCTTTTAAAATATGCTTCTTCATCTGGAGATGTATCAGGGGGGAAGAATACCAACATATAACCATTTGAAGAGATTTAAAATACAAATGGCTTCAAGATGTCACTGTTGTGAAACATATGGAGAGGAAACTATGCAACACCTTTTCTAACATCCTTTGTAGCTAAATGGCTATGGGGGCAGTTTGCATTTTGTGTAGGAATCCAGGTGAAAGAGGAATTGCGAAACATGATCAAGACTTGGTGGGAAGTGGCAGCCGCAACTAAACTTAAAGCTATCATGGAGGCAATACCAGCAATACTGATGTGAGAACTATGAAAGCGGAGGAATGCAAGGAAACATGGAAAAAATGTCACATTGTTTAAAATGAAGAAGAATTGTATGGACATGATTGAGAAGATGATTTAAAGAAAATATCCATGGATCAGTATTCCTAAGAAATGGAGACAAATAATTCAAACATTGAAGGAATACAGGCCAAGGTTGCATAATCATATAGTAAAGTGGGAGAGGCCTAGACAAGGGGAGATAAAATGCAACACATATGGGGTGAGTATGAGCAATCCTAGGTGTAGTGCCTACAGCTTTTGCTTGAGAAATGAGAGAGGAGAAGTGATTTATGCACAGGCAGATGCAATTGGTGGTAAAAGCAACATAGAGGCAGAAGTACTAGCAGTTTATAGCAATTACATATTGTAATATATGCAAGATACGAGGAATTAACGTTGAAACATATTCCTTGGTGGTCACAAAAATGGTCAAAGGGGAATGGCGCATACCCTGGCAGGTGGTAGAGGAGATACAACAAATTCAACAAATAATGCAGGTTCTAAATGCAGGCATTCAACATGTGTTTCGTGAAACTAATCAATTAGCAAATAGATTAGCGAATGAAGCATGCGAGCAAGACAGGAAAATAATCATACATGCAGAGAATTAATTATCAGCAAAATGCAGGGGGATTGCAAGGGTCGACAAGTTGCAAATACCTACACGAAGGATCAGAACAAGAAGGATAATTAGACAACCAAAGAGGCAATAGCAACAGGCAACAACAGGCGTGGATTGCAATATTACAATGATATATAAAAAAAAGACATGTAAAAAGTTGAACTCAAATCTAATACAGATGGCCTTTTTAAAGCTCTAACTTACAAAAATAACTAGCAGCAAAAGAGAAGTTTTAAGGAAGATGAAGACCAGTAGATCTTGAAGAGAATGCCGAGGAGGACCTTAACCAGATATACATCCTCATTTCTCCACCTGCAATTTGGCGCAAAAATGTCAAAAAGCGGGGAGAAAGATGAACGAAAAAGGATGGAAAAGGATTACAGGAAAAGGGGATATATGGAATGTAATTACCAAGACAGGAAGGTAAATTTCTGTGACAAAGGGTAGAGGAGAAACATAAGCATGGGAGGATACCTGAGAATGGAAAAGGAAAATCAGAAATGGCAAGACATGTAAGAAAGCAGAGAAGGAAACAGAGATTACCTAGGTGAGCTGAGAATCAATGGATATGGTGATGGCAACAAATGGTAGGGGTGCTTTACCCACAGCATGAGGAAGATGATGGTAAAAGTTATAGAACATTTTGGAGAAGATGATATGAGAGGAATACAGCGAAAATAGTGGATATGTCACAATTAGGATAGATTATATAGTGTTAGCTTATTTTTTAGCTGGGACGAGTCTGTGTTTGGCCTTGGCGACATTTGTAAGACGTTATTGATTTTATGAAATAAAATAAGAGTGGACCACTCCGTCAAAATTAACTAAAAAAAAGTAAAAAAAAGGATGAGAGGCCAAAAGGGTGTGTTTTCTCAAGAAGGGGTGTTTTTTTTATAAAGTGACTATTCATTTTTTATTTAAAAATAAGAAATTTTTCTATAATTTAAAAATAAGGGAAAAGTTGGCAAAAAGAACAAATATGAATGCAGGGTTAAGAGAAAGCCACATCATCAAGCTTTAACATTCTCTTATATATATAATAATATATAAGATATAAGATAAGATAGCATTAGATAAGATAAGATAAAACAAAAGAAAATTGAACTTTGTTCATTATTTCAAAAGAATTTTATTACTCTACTATGTTATTAGAAGATGGTGTAACATTTAGAGATAATACGTAAAATTAACCATAAAAATGATAAGAAATATTTATAGAACATTAAAAAGGAAAAGATCTTCCAAATTTTTTTTTTTAAGAAAAAGAAAGTTGAAAATGATATGACTATTATTTAGAACCACATATAGCAGCCACCTTGTATGTATGTCTCTCATTGAAAAATTTTTAAGTATTTTTTTTGTTGCAGCTTTTGATGAAAAAGGTAAGAGTACTCTTATGAGTATTTTAGTATTATTATGTTTCTTGTTGGAACATGAAGGTATTTGGATATATACATGATGTAAAAATTAGAAGAGAGACATGTATACATGTTGCAAGGAGGACATAATCATTCTTTCTTTATTCATTATTTCTCATAAGCTAGGTGACAGGGAGATCCTGTTCATATTACTAGTTCTAGTTCAATGCATTTGCCCTTGTGACAATTAGTTGGTTGACTAATTCAACTGAATTTAATATATATGTATATATAAACTTTTTCTGTTTTTAATTTATGTGATGAAATTTGATTTGATATAAAATTTTAAAGAAAAAAAAGATTTTTAAAATTTATGGCTTAAAATAGTATTTCCATCAATCTCGGATGGAGCCAAAGATTGACTATTTTTTGGCTTTGGAGTATGATGGAATAAAGCAAAATGA
>JAPFFP010075564.1:0-23355 GCA_026153255.1 Solanum medicagineum | reverse complement strand
CTAAGCCTCCTATTTACTTAAATTGCATGATTTAAATGTTGATTTACTTATGGGTCTTGATTATTATAAATTTCACTGCACAATGATTTGGGGTTTATGAAAGTATGATTGTTTTAGCATGTTTTGAGTTATAAATCTTGGAGCAAATGTAAGATTTGATCAGGGGTTTTGCTTTATATTGCTTGGGGGTGTTGCAAGTTTTAGATTGATGGTTTTACAATGAATTTTCTTGCATGATTTAATCGCTATATTTCATGGTTTTATATTAGCATTACATACCCTCCAAGTGTTTGATAAAATGCCTTTTAAAGGATTCTTTAAGCATTGATGACCTATTGGTTGGGTTATGATTCAAACCCTATGATAATTATGAGATTTCTAAAGATGTGCTTAAGTCATGAAAATGTTGATGATGTTGTAGGGCAAGATTAAGCCCCTTTTTCAAAGATTATACCTCTTGTGAGCCTTTCATGTTTGATGATAATGAAAGGATAGTGATGATGATTTATTCTTATGATTGGAGTTAAGCTCACCATATGAGGTCAATGATGTTAAGAGCTACTCGTGCCATATCTCTATGTTTATCGCAAGGTATTGAAGTATGATTATCTTCTATATATTCCGTGGTATTAGACTAAGCACAGAGTGGACTAAAGGCGAGTTCCCATGTCCTAGAACTATGTGCCACTGTAGGTAAAGGGATAAGAGGTGAGTCTCCAAATCTCTAAAAGGTGAGTACCCTAAATTTGAGGGCTTGAGGCAAGTGCCTGAGTCCGGGCTTGTGGCGAGTACCCGAGTCCAAGAACTAGAGGTGAGTACCCGGTTCACAAAAGGCTTAGTGGATCCACTTAGGCATTAGGAGGTTGTCATGACCCAAGCCTAGGGCCAAGACATGACCGACGAATGGGGAACCCTAAGGAACCCCAAACAAGCCTCATAGCATATCATTACACATCCTTGGTCGCATAAGCAAAGTAAAACAACGTAAGAAACGTAAACATGGGGAATTGGGACTAAGGGAGAGAGAGCGACTTATATTTAAATAGATTGGATATCATAAGTGAGTTTATGCTCAATTTTAATATATAACACGTCAACAACACCTCTACTACATAGATAGGAGTGGGGGCCAAGACAAGCAACCGGGATCACCCTCATAGTTAATACATACATAAAAGATAGATAGTCCTAGAACATAGTATAAAAGAATAGTCATTGTCCACGGAATGGAGGACTCACCAAAGGCTAAGTTGAACAATCTGTCTAGCCACAAGAAGAATCAATAGGAGCTCAGGTTCCTACATGGTAACATCATGTACGCATAGAATATGCGTTAGTACATTTGAATGTACTAAGTATGTGGGTTGCAATGCTAGCAAGAGATAGGAAACATAATCAAAATGCATAATTGTAACCAAAGGATAGGCACAACATCAATATGGCATACATGCTCAGTGCTCAAGGTAAAACATACTAGTAAATCATGATCAAGGAATATAAACTCAATATGAGAAACATACTCAAACCCCTTTGTACCAACCTTCATGAAATTGGCTAAATGATCCCCACTCACCTTACGGTATAACCTTTTTGGAGTGTGTTATCAATACACATACTGTACAACATAGTCTTTTTGGTAAGTACTATAAGATGTTACCTACTTTATGATATCACCTTTTGGGTAGGAACCGTGATTCATTCAATATTATGGCATGGCCTTTTCAATAGAATGCCCACACCTTACGATATGATCTTTTCGGTGGGATCTTTTAGTCTTTCTACCTTACGGTATAACCTTTTTGGTGGGACGTCCATACCTTACGATATAATCTTTTCGGTAGGGACAATTAGCTATTCTACCTTACGGCATGACCTTTTTGGTAGGGTGTCCATACCTTACGATATGATTTTTTTGGTAGAATCATTAAACACTCTACCTTACGGCATGACCTTTTCGGTAGGAATCATAGAACTAGCTCATGAAACCATTACATTCAAATCATCAAGAAAGAACTACTCATTTTCCCAAGAACACAACAAGCATAAGAACTCAACAACAACATGCAACAACATAGGTACTTCTCCATGAAAACAACTCATATAGACATCCCTATCATCATCACAAAGTCATCATATACCTACACTTCCTCTCCTCATTATACATCACATACATACAATCAACTCACCATAACTCCATCATTATTTTATCATCATATAATCATCATAACACTATTCAACTAATAAGACATGCATTGGACCTTCAAATCCTCAAGAAACCCTAGCCAGACATTTTATAAAACACTTGGTGGGTGTGTAATTGAGGTAAAAGACCATGCAATTTAGAGATGAAATCATGCAAGAAAATCCATCATTCAACACCTTGCAACACCCTCAAGACATACACACAAAACCCCTTATCAAATCTTACATTGGATCCAAGATTTAGAGCTCAAAACATGCTAAAATAACCATACTTTCATGAACTCAAATCAATGTGTAGTAAATTTCTTAATGTACAAGATCCATATGTAAAATCAACTTTAAATCATGCAATATTAGTAAAAAGGAAGTTTAGGCACCATGGGTGAAAGGACCCAATGATTCAACACCACATACCTTAGTTTTGGAGAACCCTTGAAAGAGATTGAAGATGGAGCCTTGAAGCTTGAATGAGATCCTTGATGAAATCCTTAAGATTGGTATTGAGTTTGGGACTTGAATTTAGGGTGAAATATGATTCTAAATGTTTGAGAGGATATTGGGGAATGTTAAGGATGATATGAGAGTGAAATAAGGCTAAGTATATGCATTTTCAAGTGTGGGAACCCTTAGGCCCAAGTCTTATAAGTCTTGGACCGAAAAAATTAAAATAGGCACCCAAAACAAAAGGGGCGCATCGCCTTCGCGATGCGAAAACGCCACTGGAATCTGCATTTTCTGCACAAATGAGTTCTACTAATATATGCATAAATCCTTCATCCGAACTCAGAATGAGGTGAAACCAAGTACGTTGGAAAGCTAATTCAAAGAGCTTTAGTTTGGTAGGTCGTGGGCCATCTATTTCTTTGTGTGCTAAGAGATATGCCCCTTCAAACTTGACCCTCCTTAATTGCATTTTTTGTGATTTTCAGATTTTGATAGGGTTGCTCTAAGAAAAAGGGGGTTAGATCCATTTCTCACTCAGTTTGACCCCCTGAACAAGAATATGAAGTCGATTTTCGAAATAATGAACAAAATTTTAGATATATCACATTTTCAGGCACTTTTTGGGTTTGTTACAATATCTCTCCCTTGAGAACATTCATATCGAATGTAAAAGAGGCGTATAAGATAAGAGTGATCATCAACAAATTAGCCCCAACAAGAATCCAGCATTACATTAAAAACACCATTTTCAAAATCTTAACGTAAGTGTAAAATCATCATAAACATGCCAACTTAAACATGAATGCTCATGAATGACATAGGGGCTGAAACATAGGACTTGAAATCATAGAAAGGTCTTGGCATGTCATCATAAGATTGAATAGAGTGAAAGAGATATGGATATTGCTTCTCAATGCCCGCTCCAGCTTCCCGAGAGACACATACGAATAGACGACTCTTCTAAAGGTCCTTAATGAACACCACATCCCCATTAATCAACCTCTTCGCTCATCCATCCAACACCTCTACCGGGACCTCCTTCCAAGCCAACTTGTCCTCCACCTCACCCACAACTTCAAAGTGTTCTATAACACTAGAGTCACTAATACATCCCATCCACCTAGAAGCATGAAGAACCGGACAAACTATCTCTATATCTATAGGCAAATCCCCAAACTTATGCGACCTTACTAACCTCCCTCTATACTCTATAAGGAATCATAATCCTCAACTCAAGTGTCAACCTTAAATTCACCTAATCTACTTGGTACCATAGCCACCATCTCCCCCTTGGGAGACAACCTCCACTTTATCATTCTCTCACCCAAAGCTTTCAACTCTAATGAGGCGGAATCAAGGCCTTGCCTAATCTAGTCCTCTTAACCCAAGAAGATTTGGAACCATAAAAAACACTATACTACCATTCTCAACTTCTTTAACCTAACAACCTATCTAGCCAACCGAGGGACTCTACTAGGCATATCCTTACCACCATTATCCGCACACCACTAGGCTACCTAGAGCACTAACTACAACACTAGCCTTACGGGAGAAACTAATGTACACTCATACCATAATCCCTAAGGAGTTCTAACAACCTTGTTGTTATCCTCAACTCACCCCTATCATATTTAGCAACCAATCCCCTCATCATCCAAGACTTGCAACACTACCTCCAAATAATTCACAAGCTCTAAACAAATGAATACCTCATCACTAGAGGCCACCACAAACATATCAAGGTAGGGTTTTAAGACTCCATTCTTGAAACCCATATACACAACCAATGTATAAGCCAACCAAACAACTCCACTAATATTCAAAATGCTCACTCCTAGTCCGAGAAGGACACTTAGGGATATCATCTACCCTCATCCTCACTTGGGGACAAAACCCGAACCAAAGATCAATCTTAGAGAAGTGACTAACCCATCATAATTGACTAAATAGATCGACCATGCTTACCCATCATATTACAACCTTACGGGTTCTACACTCATAAGAAACATGTTATGCAAGTAGCCCAAACTACCCCAAGGCCCCTCAACATAACAAGCTATCTCGTCATTCTACAAGAATACTTATAGTATGCGTGTACATACTTTCAAAGAGGCAATAGTAATTTTCCAAATCATTTCAATGCACAATTGGGCTTAAAAGCCAAACACCGTTTATAATAATTCATACTTAGGTTCAAATGCCAAAATCATAATTTCATAGTCATAATACTCATGCATAGGAATAGCCCACATATATACAAAATGGTGCAAGCACCCAAAATGCTTTAAAAGCCAAAATCAAAGACATATATGTGATCACAAGATTGTCATAACCAACCTTTTATCAAAATCATACCATAAAACGAAATTGGGCTTACCCCTAACATAATTTGTCAAATAATCCATGTATATGAATGTATATGCTATGAATGATGAGGAAATGACATGGGTAATTAAGACTCCATTTAAAAATCAACATTTACAATATGAAGTTGAAGTGAAAACATAATTAATTCCATATTTAAATCCATAGTGTAATCTGTCATGCATAAATAATTTCGAAAGGGGAACATGCATACTTATAACTTCATAAACCCAAATTAAATCCTCATATAACAGTTTAAATAACATTAAAATCATCAAATAAACACTACCCATACATCAGTAGAATTTTTGAAATCATAATATTCAACTCCTAAATTAAAATAAGTAAAATCCATGTAGGTTTTCTTGAAAATAATTTTGTGTCTCCTTGATTGGAAGGGATCAAGGATCAACACACATACACATGATTCCTACTAGCACCAAGGAATAACACAAGAAATAGAAACTCCTGGACCTATCAAATAACCCTACTCAAAGCGTCGGTCACAACATGGACTTACCTAGGGTCAACTAAGCCATAGGAGCAACAATAGAAGAGAACCTACTCACAATCTCTGGTAATAGCCCACTAAACCCAAGAGGCTCCTAATATCCGATGAAGTCAAAGGTTTAGACTAATCTCTAATCACCTTCGTCTTACTAATGTCCACCATAATAACATCATTGGACATCATACAACCTAGGAAGGCAACCTCTTATCACCAAAATTCCCATCACTCTTACTAGCATCCAACCTTCTTCCTTAAACTTGTAGTACTACCCTCAAATGACTCACATGCATACCTCTTTAGGGAACGAACAACTTTTTCATCACCAAAACCACCATAAGCCTATTAGAGTAGGGACTAAAGATCTTGTTCGTGGGGCTCATAGGCATAACTGGTGTACTAGGACACTACCCCAAAATTCAAAATATCGAAAAGGATATTCAAAGTCCTATCTACCACCACCAACAATTCTATAGACAAAACAACTTAATTTAAATGCTTTCAATTCTCACATGATGACAAATGCAACACCTTAGAGACCAATTGTACCTTAGGTTATGAAATGGACCTACCTCCCTTGCTTCCATTTAACAACCTTCCACTCAAAGACGGGCTCATTAGAGAATTGGGGCTGCCTCTATGGGTTCTACCACCAAGGAGATACACATGCATGCAACTATTCCATCCCAAGTACAATATCAAAATCCACCACATCAAGTCTAACAAGCCACAAAGCAAGACCTGATGTAATACAAACCCGATCAATACCTATGAACTTTCTAGCAACAATATACCTAACCAAGAGAATAGACACCAAAGATCCACACAACCACTTGGGCACACAAGAAGCCCCACCATCAACTAAAAGAAAATAGAAGAAATAGTGAAACTCGGATCCATCAAAATCAAAACCTTCTACGTACCTTCTTTGTCTTTCCTTCTTGAAGCGGCTAATCAACTGAAAGAGTAAAGAACATTTGTTAGAGCGGAAAGCCCTATCTCTCTTCTAAAGCACGACATAGACCATGATGAAGCAAAACATATCCTAAAACGTCTCAAAGCCTTCTACTCATAGTTGTGGTGCACAACACAACCATGAATAAGACTCTAATCGACGTTGTGTGTTGGACTTCAAGGATCTATCAACCTAAGTGTTCTGATACCATCTTTTTCATGACCCAAGCCTAGGACCTAGATGTGACCAACAAATGGGGAACCTGAAGGAACTCCAAATAAGCCTCATAGCATATCATTACACATCCTTGGTCGCGGAAGCAATGTAAAACAATGTAAGAAACATAAACATGGGGAATTGGGACTAAGGGAGGGAGAGAGAGCGACTTACATTTAAATAGCTTGGATATAATAAGTGAGACAACACTCAACATAATACATTACATGTCCAACAACACCTTTACTACATAGATATGAGCGAGGGCTAAGACAAGCAACCGGGTTCACCCTCATAGTTAATACATACATAAAAGAAAGATAGTCCTAGAACATAATATAAGAGAGTAGTCATTTTCCCCAGAATGGAGGACTCACCAAAAGCTAACTTCAACAATCCGTCTAGCCACAAGAAGAATCAATAGGAGCTCCAATTCCTACATGGTAACATCATGTAGGCATAGAGTATGTGTTAGTACATTTGAATGTACTAAGTATGTGGGATGCAATGCTAGCAAGAGATAGGCAACATCATCGAAATGCATAATTTTAAGTAAAGGATAGACATAACATCAATATGGCATGTGTGCTCAGTGCTCAAGGTAAAACATACTACTAAATCATGATCAAGGAATATAAGCTCAATATGAGAAACCCCATTGTACAACCTTCATGAAATGGGCCAACTGAACTCCGCTTGCCTTACAGTATAACCTTTTTAAAGAGTGTTATCAATACCCCTACCGTACGGTATCACTTTTTGGGTAGGAATCGTGATTCTTTCAATCTTACGTCATGGCCTTTTCAGTAGAATGTCCACACCTTACGATATGATCTTTTTGGTGGGAGCTTTTAGTCTTTCTACCTCACGGCATGGCCTTTTCGGTGGGATATCCATACCTTACGATATAATCTTTTCGGTAGCCACAATTAGCTATTCTACCTTATGGCATGAACTTTTCGGAATGGTGTCCATACCTAACGATATGATCTTTTTGGTAGAAATCATTAAACACTCTACCTTACAGCATGAACTTTTTATTAGGACACATAGAACTAGCTCACCAAACCATTACATTCAAATCATCAAGAAAGAACTATTCATTTTCCCAAGAACACAACAAACATAAGAACTCAACAACAACATGCAATACTATAGGTACTTTTCCATGAAAACAACTCATATAGACATCCCTATCATCATCACAAAGTCATCATATACCTCCACTTCCTCTCCTCATTATAAATCATATGCATATAATCATCTCATCATTATTCCATCATTATTTCATCATCACATAATCATCATAACACCATTCAACTTATAAGACATGTATTGCACCTTCAATTCCTCAAAAAACCCTAGTCGGAAATTTTATCAAACACTTGATGAGTGTGTAATGGGGGTAAAAGACCATACAATTTAGAGATGAATTCATGCAAGAAAATCCATCATTAAACACCTTCCAACACCCTCATGGCATACACACCAAAAGCCCTCATCAAATCTTACATTAGATCCAAGATTTAGAGCTCAAAACATGCTAAAACAATCATACTTTCATGAACTCAAATCATTGTGCAGTAAATTTCTTAATGTAGAAGACTCACATGTAAAATCAACTTCAAAACAATGCAATATTAGTAAAAAGGAAGCTTAGGCACCATGGGTGAAAGGACCTAATAGTTCAACACCACATACCTTAGCTTTGGATAACCCTTGAAAGAGATTGAAGATGGAGACTTGAAGCTTGAATGAGATCCTTGATGAAATCCTTAAGATTGGTATTGAGTTTGGGACTTGAATTTAGGGTGAAATATGAGTCTAAATGTTTGAGAGGATATTGGGGAATGTTAAGGATGATATGAGGGTGAAATAACGCTAGGTATATGTATTTTCAAGTGTGGGAACACTTAGGCACATGAGTTATAAGTCTTGGACAAAAAAAATTAAAACAGGCACCAAAAACAACAAGGGTGCATCACGGAGGCGATGTGAAAACTCCACTGGAATCTGCATTTTCTGCTCAAATGAGTTCTATAAAAATGGGCATAAATCTTTCATTTGAACTCGGATTGAGGTGAAACCAAGTGCGTTAGAAAGCTAATTCAAAGAAATTTAATTTCGTAGGTCGTGGCCCACCCATTTCTTTGTGTGCTCAGAGATATGCCCCTTTAAAGTTTACCTCCTAAATCACGTTTTTTGCAATTTTTAGATTTCGATACGGTTGCTCTAAAATTCAGGTTAGACCCGTTGCCTACTCAATTTGACCCCATGAACAAGCATATGAAGTTTAAATTCCAAACTAACAAATGCTGTTTTAGATATATGGAAATCACAATTTTGGATACTTCCAAGACACATTTTCGGGCATTTTTTGGGGTCGTTACAGAGGTTTACCTTGGCAAGTAACTTCTCCCTTTCTTCTGTAGTATGGTTGACATTGGGATTCCGAGTTGTAGCTCGCTTGATATTATGTTATGTCGATTGAGCTCTCTTTCCACACTTATGTATTATGATATATGAGTTAAATGAATTGTAAGCATATTTTACTTCATATGTCATTCATACATGTCATATTGTTATCATGCTATTTATTGCTTATAATTATTATGCATTTTGATTATTGATGCCTATCTCTTTTTTCGTTGCATTCCACATACTTAGTACATTCAAACGTACTTATGTATACTCTATGTACTAATGCATACTCTATGCCTACATGATGTTACCATTAGGAACAGAAGCTCCTATTGATTCTTCTCATGGCTAGACAGATTGTTCAAGTTTATCTTTGGTGAGTCCTCCATTAATGGGATAATGACTATTCTCTTATTTTATGCGTTAAGACTCTTTTTCGTTTATTGTATACTTATGACTATGAAGGTGATCCCAGTTGCCTTGTCTTGGCCCCCACTAAGTATCTATGTTTAGAGGTTTTGTTGGACAAGTTATGTATTATGTATGAGCTTTGACTCATCTATGTTATTTACGTATTGAACTCACACTCTCTCTCTTTGTCCCAATTCCCCTTGTTCATGTTTCTTATGTTGTTTTATATGGCTTTCGTGACCAAGAATGGGTAATAATATGCTATAAGGCTTGTTTGGGGTTCCTTCGGGTTCCCATTCGCCGGTCACATCCAGACCCTAGGCTTGGTCATGACATGTATTATCCTTTTGGTTTGTCCATCCATTTGAGGATGAAATGCGATACTTATCTTCACCTTCGTACCAAGGCCCTTTTGGAATGACTTCCGAAAATGAGAAGTAAATTAAGCACCTCTGTCTAATATAACGAACAACGGTACTCCATGCAAGTTCACCAACTCTTGGATGTAAACCTTTTCATAATCTTCGACATAACAAGATGTCTTTACCAGCAAAAAGTGGGTTGTTTTCGTCATTTGTCCACAATTACCCATACTGAGTCAAATTGCTTTCTAGTCTTTGGCAACCCTGTAATGAAATCCGTATTTACTATTCCCATTTCCAAGTTAGTATTTTAATAATTTTAGTCAAACAACCGGATCTTTGATGTTCCATCTTTACTTGTTGGCAATCTGCATATTTCATCACACACCTTGCTATGTCTCTTTTCATGCTGTTCAACCAATACGCTTCTCTCAAATCTCTACACATCTTGGTTGATCTTGGGTGAATCAAATACATGCAATTATGAGCTTCATCAAGTATCTTCTCCCTTAGTCCACCCACATTGGGTACACAAAATCGCCCTTAATAATGCAATATTCCATTTCACCCTTGTGAGAAGACTTCTACCTTTCTATCAACTACCAACCTTTTCATTTTATTAAAGTAGGATCCATGTCTTGCTTCTGTTTAATTTCTTCCATCAAAGATGATTCCACCCCATTAGCTAGTAACTCACCACCATCACTTAGGCTATTCAACCTTACACCTATACAGGCCTGCGCGGTAAAATTCTTTAACCATTTATTTATTTCCACCTTCAACATTCGTCATACTGCCCATAGACACTCTATTCAATGCATCACCTACAGCGTTAGCTTTGCCAAGGTGATATATGATGTCATGCCATAATCTTTCAAAAGTTCCAACCACCTTCTTTGTCTTAGGTTCAGATTCCTTTGGCTAAACACATATTGCAAACTTTTCTGGTCAGTGAATACATCAACGTGTACCCTATTGAGATAATGTCGCCAAATCTTTGTGCAAATGCCACAACCAACAACACAAGATCATGCATCATATAGTTCTTTTCACGCACCTTCAGATGCTTTGAAGCATAGGCAATGACCTTTCAATGTTACATCAACACACAACCCAAGCCTATGTGTGAGGCATTATACTAGACAACAAAACCATTCGATCCTTCGGTAAATGTCAAAGTAGGAGCTGAAGTAAGACGATCATTCAACATTTCGAAACTTCGTTCACACTCATCAAACCATTGGAATTTCACCTTCTTTTGGGTCAACTTTGTTAAGGGAGAGGCAACGGAGGAAAACCCTTCAACAAACATTCTATAGGATCTCGTCAAACTAAAAAATTTCTAGTGTCAGTGGAGAAAATGGTCAAGGCTAATTCTACATAGCTTCTATCTTCTTTGATCAACTCTAATGCCATCCCTTAAAATAATGTTATCAAGAAAAGCTACCTCTCTTAGCAAAAGTTCACACTTGCTAAACTTGGAAAAGAGTTGTCTATCTCTCAAGGTTCGCAACACAATCCTCAAATGACCTTCATTGTCATGACCCAAGCCTAGGGCCTTGGATATGACACGACAAATGGGAACCTAAAGGGACCCCAAAAAAGCTTCTTAGCATATCAATCACACATCCTTGATCGCGGAAGCAAAATAAACAACAACAGGAGACAATATAGAGGGAAGTGGGACTAAGGGAAATCTTGATATTCATAAAAGCATAAAAGAGTCAAGCTCATAGCATAAGTACATTATAATATCCAATGACACTTCTAACATGGAATGGAGCAGGTGCCTAGACAATTTTCGGGCTCACCCCCTTGTTGGCCTCCTTTTGCCCTTGGATTCGCATTACCACCTTGGCCTTGTGGATGGCCATCTCTACCTTTGTTTTGAGCATGAGGACAGTCAATAACCTTGTGAACTACTTCACCACAACCATACCAAGCATTAGAGTTTCTCAAACATGGGCCACTATGGTTTCTACCACATCTTTGGCACTTAGGATTGGACACTCCACCACCACTACCTTGGAGTCTTGGATTATCATTAGCAAATCTCTTATTAGGAGCATTGGCCTTGAGGAAACCGGCTACCCTTGGAACCTTGGAAACCATCTTCAAAATGAGCTCTCTTAGACTCACCACTTCTTCTTTTTCTAAGCTTTTCCCCCTCTAGTTGTTCGACATATGTCATGAGACAAGACAAATCCATATCACCTACTAGCATGGCGGTATGACACTTCTCATTGACTAAGTCAGACACTCACGACACAAATTTGTTCATCATTGATCTAGGTTCAGCAATCAATTGTGGAGCATACTTTAAGAGCTTGTTGAACTTGAGGGCATACTCCCTCACACTCATGGAACCTTGATTAAGGTTCATAAACCCCATCATTTTAGCCTCTTTTAGCTCGATAGGAAAGAACCAGTTGAGGGATACAGCTTTGAACTCCTCCCAAGGCATAGCATCATCATCTCTTCTCTCCAACTCCTATTGGATGAACTAAATTTGGGCCACACCTTTGAGTTGGTATGCCACTAACTCCGCTCTCTTTTCCAAATTAACCCCCATGATAGATAGCACTTTATACATCACATCAATGAACTCTTGGGGATCCTCTTCTAGCTTGGATCCATGGAACTTCGGTGGGTTCATTCTTGTGAAATACCTCACCCTAGATGCTGGAGTAGGAGCACGAGGGGATTGGGCCCCTTGGTTTATCTATTTGGTCATAGCACGGGCCAACATTGTGATAGCATCTCAAAACTCTTCTTGGGCTACCCCTCCTTCTTGAGAAGCTTGAGTAGTGGGAGGGGCCGGTTGCTCCTCAGGAGTATGGAATCTCGTTAGTATTCCCCTTGGAATTGACATAATCTAGAAGGAAGCAAGAGCATTCATTAGGGGAAAGCCTTATAGTTACACCTAAAGCACAATATAGACTATGAAGAAGTGAAACATTTCCTAGAAACGCCTCATAGCCTCCTATTCATAGTTGTGGCGCACTTTACAACTATGAATAAGGCTCTAATCGATGTGGTGTGTTGGATTTCCAAGGACTATTAACAACCTAGTGCTCTGATACCAAGTTTGTCACGACCCAAGCCTAGGGCCTAGTCGTGACACGGCAAATGGGAACCCGAAGGGACCCCAAACTAGCCTTTCATATCAATCATACATCCTTGGTCGCAGAAGCAAAATAGACAACAAGAAGATATAATAAAGAGGGAAGTGGGACTAAGGGAAATCTTGATAATCATAAAAGCATAAAAGAGTCAAGCTCATAACATAAGTATATCATAATATCCAACAACACCTCTAACATGGAATAGAGCGGGGGCCAAGACACTTTCCGGGATCACCCTCATAATAATAAGTGTTCAACATAAAGAAGTCTCAATATAGCAAGAGTAATGTAGATAGTGTTCTCGGACTTGAGGACTCACCAATGCTTCTCTCCGAAGTACCAACTAGCCTTGTGGAGGATGATCAAAAGGAGCTCCGGTCCCTATATGTTTATATCATGTTGGCATAAAATATGCATTAGTACATTTGAATATACTAAGTATGCGGGATACAATGCAACATAGACATAAGACAATATGTTTAAGATGCATAATCATAAACAATGGATATATATAATCTCAACTTGGCATGCACGATCAATGCTTGTAATAAAACATGCTTATAAAACATTCAACCTGCATAGTACATAATACATGTATGGAAGAGACCTTAACCGACATAAACTAAGCAAGCTACTACTTGGATTCCAAGGCATGTCACAGCATTGGTAAGGTGATCGAGGCATGTCACCCCTTCAAAAAGGTATGGTCTACTTGCAATGGTAGCCATACAATAAGTACTTCGAGGCATGTCACCCTCTCGTCAAGTTGATCGAGGCATGTCACCCCCTCGACAAGGTGTGGTATAACTAGATGGATCCACTAGAAAGCCATAAGAGAGATAATGTATAATCCTATGGTGGAACATAGTTTGGAGACAAAGACTTTACATAAGGATCCCTTGAGTCGAGCCACCATCTTAAGTCTCAATCGGTGCTAAGTCAAATCCCATAGAATACTTGAAATTATCATACTTTAATCATAACATGAAAGACTTGTAAGAGGCATGAAAACATGACTTGAGTAGCTCATAAAAATACTTGACCTCTAATAGTGAGCCTAACTTGATCATGAATGTAGATAACAACCATACATGATCCCTTGCTTTAGCATGAATGGTTCACAAGAGGTAGAAATCTTGAAATAGGGCTTAACTTGAAACATGCAACATCATAGATAATTTTTGTCAATTCAATACATGCTTGAAAGCCCTTAATCATCATGAAGTCACATGACTTGTAAATCATGTAATAGATCATCAATAACTAGAGAATTCTTGTCATGTCATTTTATCAAACACTTGGTGGGTTCATGATACTTGTTCAAAATCATGCAATCCAAGAGTGAAATAAGATGAGTAAATTTAATGCAAATCAACCCGCCAATTATGTAGTTAAACCATCACTTAGGGAACCTTGAAATCCATCACAAAACTCATAATAAAGCATAGTTTCATAGCTTAAAACATGCATAGTCTCAATAGATATAATCAAATCATTGTATAAGCTTGAAATAGATAGTCATGCATAATCAATCAATATTTCATAAAACTCCAACATAATTTATGCTCATAATTTATAATAGAAGATACACATAGGTAATACAACTTGAAACATGCAATTTTCCTAAAAAGGAAAGGTTGGGCTCCATGGGTGAAAGGGACCCAATGGATGAAACCCACATACCTTAAACCTGGAGTTCTTTGAGGTGAAATTGAAGTAGCTTTAGAGCTTGAAATGAATCCTTGAGTTCCAAAGTTATGCTTTAGATCCTTAGATTCGAATGAGAGAATTGATAGAGTCTTAGAGGGGTTTGAAAGAGGGTCTTGTGAGACATAATTTGGAAAATAGCTAAGTATGGGGCTTTCACGTTTTAATGGGCATGGGGCTATGACCCCAATGTCCTGGGGAGCATAAGAAAACTAAGAAAAAAGTTGTACTGGTTCGCATCTAGTCTGCAATGCAAACCAAATGCGAAGGAGGAGTTTGCACTACTTTGTGCCCCTAGCGCGTCGAGGCCAGGGCGCGAATGCTCTTTGAAAATCGAAAATTAGCGAAAATTATTTTTCACTACAAGTCCTCTAAGATCCAGGTTATACCCATTTCCCTCTTAATTTTCCCCCTTGATCGAGAATATGAAGTAAGATTTTCGATATCATGCACAAATTTTGAGATATACGAAAATTACGATTATGGCCATTTTGAAGCTTATTTTTAGGGCGTTTCGTTCATTCTCTTTCACATCCTGTGAGTAGACGAATATATCAGGTATGAGCACCACCAAAAACATATCCAAATAAGGTTTGAAGATCCTATTCATTAAATCCATAAAAGTGGCAGGGGCATTTGTTAGTCCAAAAGACATAACCAAGAATTCAAAATGATCATATCGAGTTCTGAATGCTGTCTTTGGAATGTCATCTATCTTCATTCTCAGTCGATAAAACCCATATCGGAGATTGATTTTAAAAAATTAGCTTGCACCTTGCAATTGGTAAAAGAGGTCATCGATCCTGGGAAGTGAATACTTGTTTTTGATGGCTACTCTATTCAATTATCGATAATCCACACATATTTGAAGTGAACCATCTTTCTTTCTTACAAAACATACGGGAGCACCCATGGTGACATACTAGGCCATATGAATCCATTATCAAGCAAATCCTTTAATTGTTTCTTTAATTCTTTCAATTCTACCAGGGCCACTCGATATGGAGGAATAGAAATAAGTTGGGTGTCAGGCAAGAGATTTACAAATATCAAGATTGATTTCCCTCTTGAGAGGAATACTAGGTAGGCCATAAGGTAAGACATTAGGGAACTTATTTACGATAAGTATCGAATAGATAATAGGAATGTGAGACTCAATATCCATGACTCGGACAACATGATATAGGCGACGAGATCATTTTCATGGCTTTCATATAAGAGACAAACTTCCCTTTGAACACAAAATTGGTTCCCTTCCAATCAAGGATGGGCTCATGAGGAATTTGGAATGTGACCTTGCAGGTCCTACAATCCAATAAATGCATACAACTAATCCATACC
Organism: Solanum medicagineum; assembly: GCA_026153255.1. Classification (NCBI taxonomy): domain Eukaryota; kingdom Viridiplantae; phylum Streptophyta; class Magnoliopsida; order Solanales; family Solanaceae; genus Solanum; species Solanum medicagineum. Next base: position 7,299 of record JAPFFP010075564.1, on the reverse strand, counting down.
AAGAATGACATTAAAATCGGTCATATCAAGCTCAACTAGATCACATGGAAAGGCTTTATGTAAGACCAACACGGGACAACTTTATAGACTTTCTTGGCTATGATTGACTCACCAATAGGAGTATAAACAAAATAAGGTTTTAACAAGAGTTTCTGGGACACATCAAAAGTTATTGCAACATAAGGAATAACAAAAGGCATATTGGCACTGAGGTCAGTCAAAGCAGGTATATCAAGGTCAAAGACTTTCAACATACTGGTAAACACATCGGGACCTTCATCAACTTCTTGTCTAGCATGCAAAGCATAGAATCAATTCCCCCGTGGACAACCATCTTGAGCTTTGGCACTTTGTTACACTCTCCCTTTTTGAACCATTTGACCTTTGGACGTCCTTCCTTACCCTTGTAACCTTATTAGGACACTCAGCAATTTTGTGTATCTTTCCACAACCAAAGCATACACCAAAACCTCTCAAGAATTTACCAACATGGTTCCTCTCTCACTTAGGACACCTATAAGGGATAACACCCCTTTAACACCATCACCTTGAGCATTAGTATTGGCCCCTTTTCCTTGTCAACCTTTGAGGAGCACCCTTTGAAGACCCTTGGCCTTGTTGGAATCAGCCACCACCAAACAAACCATGGAGAACCCACCACCATATCAAGCTCTCTTGGACTCCCTTGATCTCATCTTTTGCAACTTCTCACTCTCCACTTGTTAGGAATATGTCATGAGCTAGAGATATCTATGTCTTTAATAAGCATAGCAGCCTTGCATTCTATCTTAACCAAATCAGACACACCCAAAGTGAACTTATTCATACGGACCCTATGTCACGACCCAAGCCTAGGGCCTAGACGTGACACGACGAATGGGGATCCTGAAAGGACCCCAAACAAGCCTCTTAGCGTATCATTACACATCCTTGGTTGCAGAAGCAATAAAACAACAATAGAAGAGATAGTAAAAAGGGAATACAGGGCTAAGGGACATCCTAGATACCATAGAAACATAACAAGCCAATAGCATGACATTAACATATCATAAGGTTCCAACAACACCTCTAACACATAGATAGGAGTGGGGGCCAAGACAACTTTCCGGGCTCACTCTCATAGCCAAAAAAATACAATTAGATAATGGGAGCCTTTACATAGCATAAGAACAAGAGATATCATCCCCAGAATTGAGGACTCACCAAACTTGCTTTGAGGAGATAGTACTAGCCACGGGGAGGATGAGGATGATCGTAAGGAGCTCCAGTTCGTACATGGTAACATCACGTAGGCATAAAGTATGCGTTAGTACGTTTGAATGTACTATGTATGTAGGATGCAATGCAACAAGACATAGGAAACATAGGTAAAATGCATAATTGTAAGCAAGAGATAGTATATTAGCAACATGGTATGCATGATCAATGCTGGATGTAAAACATGCTTATATAGAAACATAGTGCATGTGTAAAAAATGACTATCATAAACCAAGAAAATGTAGTACTTGGAATCCAAGGTGGACCACCCCTTGGAGTGATTGAGGAATCAAGCCTTGATGATGTTCACGCTCTAATAAGAAAGCGGTCGATATCAGCAATTAACCTAAAGGTTAGGGTCAAATCCACAGGGAATATATGGCTTGACTAAAAGAATTCGCTATCAATCATTTTGAGCATTAATGACTAAAATATCCAAATGGGGGGGGGTTGTGATTTGAAAACAGAAATAAAATAAACACTATGCTACTATGCACAAAAACACTCAAATTTAGGGACAACTTGGGAATTGTGTTCCCCATGGTTTGTTTACTCGATTACCCTAGACAACATAACTATAATTAGAAATTCGCATGCACGATGGTAACTTAGATTCTTCTAGCCCTCTTATGAAGGTGAAGGTCAAATTTCACCATGGCGCGTGGTCGGCAACCATGGTGTGCCAACTAACAGTTACCCATTGTCCCAGTCAACCTCCCCTTGGTCAGGTTTAGTTAATTAGATGAGAACACATCAATCGAATCCTGTCATTTACATCCTTTTTCCTATTCGTCACTACCTTGGTTAGGATCGTAATAGTAGGCGGGGTTTGGTGTTGGCCACCACCAAAACAATAATCAAAATGAAGGGAAATAAACAATACATGTAAACCCCTAATCATAGAAATGCAATTAATCTAGGTTATCTCAAGTCAACTACCATGGTTCCCACAACCCTATATTGTGGGTGCATAGCTACTCATGGTTAAAGCAAAACCAACAAGAATGCAAATACAAGACATAGTTGAGAATTTTACCCAAAGCAATGAAGATAGATAACACCACAAGTTGCAAACCACAAGCTTGGTAGATGGAGAATGAATACAATGTAAGATTTGCAATCCCCAAAAGTTGGTTTTCCAATCGAAAATAAGAATCTACACTACAACCCTAAAATATTCTAGAGAGAATATTGAAGTCTCAAGTCTGGAATCTCTACTCAAAATAAACCCCAACATAAATTATATATAGTATTTACAAACTTAACCCTAAAAATTACATTGAAAAGATAGTTGGCAGCAAGTACGTCTCACAGGTACGACTAGTAGGTCACCTACAAGTCATAATAGGGGTCTCGTATCAGACACTTGGCATTTTGGACTTTTCTGTTACGACCCACTAGTATGAGTCGTTGCTTGAGCTATGACTCGTATGCTCTTCTAGTAGTCTAGGCCTTCAGTTTTTGGTCCAAAATTTTGGATCTCTGTTTCTTGCTACGAGTCCACCTATACGAGTCGTAGTAAAACCTATGACTCGTAGGGTGACCTCGTAAGGCTGACCTCTGCTTAGCAGATTTTTGATTTTTTCTCTCTGTTTTAGCTACTAGATTAACCTATGACTCGTAGCTTGGGCTACGACTCGTAGGTGAGCTCGTATGTCCTGCAGTTCAGAAAAATCTGCAATTTTCTCCCAAAATCATGCCAACCTACCTTTTCTGCAATAACAACACAAAAGCACATAAAAGCCATAAAAAAGTCGCATTGAGAACTCACAAAATTCCTTCTTTTAGGCATCAAATGTGTTTTGTTTTGATAGTACATCAGCACCCTCAACTTAGAACTGCTGCTTGTCCTTAAGCGATGACTTAATCTAAGAAGACAATGAGAGATACATAGTAGTTGTACCATGACATATATATTATTTACTCTAATTCTGGTACACAACTTTCGTTTTTGAAACTAGATTGAAAAGCTACTAAGCAAAACAAAATCACAAGGATGTATCTAGCAACCCAACTATGATAAGCTAAGGAGCATCAACCATCCTCAATCATTGAGTTAGTTATATGTTGATCAAGCAGTGCAAATGCCCTCACAAAAAAGAAGTCTCTCTTACTTCCTCAAAAAGCATTTTGAATTCAGGGACTGAGCAAGCATTCCCACTCTCACAAATGATATTCATGCAAAATGACTAACACCATAGGCTTGCCTCTATACTCGACTTCTGGATTGGTGACAAAGTGGCTTTGGATCACTTTAGGACTTAATGGCTTGTCACATAGGCTCATAGGGCTTTGGTATGACATTTTAGGCAAGTAGTGACTAAAAGCTATCCTTGAAACCATGTTTACCCAGACTTTTAGCTTTATGACGTAACCATTTTCACTAAATCCACCCTTATTCTCCTACTTCAAGCTGTCCAAGAGTGCCTTCATTCTCTTTTTTTAGCTGTGCTGTATTTTTGACTTCATTTCTTGCAATTCTCTTCAATCCAAGACACTTTTCTTTTCATTTTCTTCACGTGGCTCATGACTTTTCATTTCTTTTTGTATTTCCCCACTAATACCTCATTTTCATTACTTTACCATAACAAAGGCTACCCTCAACTTAGGCTTTTAGCCTGAGGTGAAGTGCACAATATCTATTCCCCAAATCAGGGCCTCTATTTGTAGCTAGCCTCAACTTACGCTTTAAGACTCAATGAAGGTTCACATGTTCAAGGATAGACTAGGGCAAATATCAAGGTATTTCATAAAACAAGGCTAAGTTAGTTAGGCATCAAGAAAGAATGAGTGCATGAAAGGCTCAAACATTTGGAACAAGGGTTTCACTAACACATTTGGTAGGTCATTTCAGCAAAAGAGGAATCACTAGAAGAACAAAGACCTAAGGTCCCTTCCAAAACAACTACATCAACAAACCAATCTTATAGTAATAAGGCAAGGTCTGAGTCCATACATGATGCATGAATGCAACAAAATAAGCTCACAATGCACATGGCATTGAACACACAATCAAGTATTGACTCACAATTCATGCTTCCAGTCTCAACTTACCTTTTCATTATCAGAATAAACATGACCAGATAATCAATATGCATGATTGCATCAATAACCAACAATTTCAAAAATTTTGAGGGTACTAAATTTTCATCAAAACTAAAAAAAAGCATTTGAAGACTATGTATATATATGCCAAAAGATCATAACCATTATATATTTACAAATTATCTACACTACCTAAACATGCCTATTCAACAAAAATTAAAACATCAACAAGGAAAAAGAAACACGGAAGAGAACCTTGGGATCAAAAATAGGGGAAGTTATGGACTTGAGGTTACTTAGACTTCACCCTAATCCATAACTTCCCACACCCCACCAAAACAAGATACTTTCTCCTCAAAGTAAAAACACATACTCAAGCTAAATAACTGACATACATATATTTATACATTAAAAGCCAACATTTCAAAACTAAAATCCAAAACAAAAGTAAGAACACAATCAATACAAAACATTTAAACATAACCAAAAACAACATAACAAAAATATTTTCTAACAAAAATAACAAAGTATCCATAAAATAGAAAGTAAGGATTGCGGTCAAAATATCAAACATTATGGTGCTCAAGCACCAATATATGTCTAGTTGGAAGGGTCCTGGGCCATGACTTCCTCCTCAGTTGTTTTGGCTGTAGCTACAAGTGAGCTACCGTCTCCATGTGTCATAGGCTGCGCCCTGTCTCTTTGTATGGGCACCATAAGTAGCGACTCTTGCACCACCTCCTCTGGTATCGACTTCTCCTCTAGTGTTGCTGGGTTATCAGGTCTAGCCCTTTTCTAGCACATCTCTGGGTCATCTTTCTCGAGAGTAATCTTCCCATAGGCATGCGGGGGGTCGGCTAACCAGTCAAAAACCTCATCTCCCATCGGTGCCACCTTCGTGACTGTAACATGGGCTGCTATTATCTGCAATAAGTCAGCCTTAAACTTGGCCAACTCCTTAGTCATTACGCTCGTGTCAGCAGGCCGAGCACCCTCAAGCCTTCTTTGGACTCTCGCCTCGAATGCAACTACACGGGCATCCACCGCTCTAACTGTCTGATCTATCAAATCATGGGCTAATGCCTTTGCCTCTCCTCTGAGTCCTGTATGGTCGGACGGACCCACGGTCTGACTTGGGCCACTAGAGTCTGTAGCCTAAACTCCACTGTAGATACCTATGTATCAGTGCTTGAAAAGAAATAGTAGAGATAAGAGAATCAACTTGCATAGAAGATGATGCTGGTACAGAAGTATTGGAGGATGGCGCAGACTCAGTCTTAATAGCTGGGGAAGGCTTTGCAGTAGCTAGCATAGTACAGGTGGTGGCAGGGGTCTGCTCCTAAGTCTGAGGCTCAGTCGGGAATGGATCTGTGGTGGGAGGAGAAACTATTCTGTGTAGGGCCCCCGGGTTCTCATCAGCCTTGATTAGGCTGGGATCCATAGTGCGCAGGGCCTCTACATATTGGTCTAAGTGAAGGGAAACATATACCCCTACTTTAATACACAATCTATGAATTAGGATAGGAAAAGGAAATGAGGTCTGAGTACGAATTGCCGACTCATGGATCTGCTCGGCCATGGCCCGGGACTAATCAATATTGTAGCCAGCTAGAATGCTAGCTAGTAGTACAACTCTCTCCAGGGTGATCACATTATTTGTAAACTTAGGCCTAATGCGCCAACGGATAATAGACCACCAAAACTTAGCTAGGAATGAGAGGTGGGATTTCACAATCTGAGTAGCGTGGCTTGAGACCCACATAGGCTCAAAACCCTCCTCACATATCTAGTTAGCTATCCACCTAAGCAACTCTGTGTCCATATCCACATTCTTCTCGTTCATCGCTTTTCTCATCTTTACAATTCTATCATTATACACTATGGTGGAACGAGGTACTCTGTAGTTAGGCTCGAACTGAACCCTCCTACTAGTCTCCACTAAAATGTCAATGATTTTATCCTACACTAGAACTTCTTGCAATCTTGGCCGCTCTATAGGTTTCTTCCCTTAAGGAAGATCTAGGAGAATAGTGGCATAATAGGCAGCATGAAATTCCCAGACTAGATATGGGGCATACTTGGGCCAGATCTAGTACAACAAGTCATTGAAAAAGTTAAGATAATACACAGTGACTAAAAACTGCCCAAAGTCGTCACAAATCTTTTGTAGATGCTAGAAGGAGAGGGCTAGAATTTTTAGTAGGAGATTGGGTATTTTTAAAGGTGTCTCTAATGAAAGGGTCATGAGGTTTGGTAAGAAAGGAAAGCTAAGCCCACGTTACATAGGCCCATATAAGATTATTAAGAGGATCGGGCAGGTTGCATATGAGCTAGATTTACCTCAAGAGCTTTCAGTGGTTCATCCAGTTTTCGATGTGTCAATGCTCCGAAAATGCATAGGTGACCCATCTCGTATCACTCCTATTGAGGATGTGCAAGTTACGAAAGATCTCACTTATAAGGAGGTACCTGTTGCTATTCTGGATCGTCAAGTTAGGAAGCTGAGGAATATAGAAATAGCTTCAGTGAAGGTTCTTTGGAGAAATCAGCAAGCTGAGGAGATGACCTGGGAGGCCAAGGATATGATAAAGTCAAAATACCCTCATTTGTTTGAAGCTAAAGAGGACGCCCAACATGTAGAGTTGGAAGACTAGTAGGTATGTGTGCTTGAATAAATAGCATGTTGTTAAACATTTATTTAAATAAACTTTTATACTTCGTCAAGCCACCTAATTATGTTAACATTCAAGGACGAATGTTCCTAAGGGGGGGCGGATGTAACACCCCACATTTTATATGTACTAATTCTATTTAAATGAATCATGTTATGGTTTGGTCAAATTAGCGTCAGTTCTTGAAAGTGCTTGAATCTCATGTAAATGGGCGAGTTGTGAGTTTAAATGCTTAAGAGGGTTGAGTGTATATATGTGTTGGTGTTAAATTGAGGATATATTAGCCCTAAACTAAGTAAAAGAATTGAGGTTATTATACGACTT
>JAPFFP010075531.1:0-23361 GCA_026153255.1 Solanum medicagineum | reverse complement strand
GTCTGTAGGCCATGAAAAATGATTTTCTTAGATGATGACACCTTCGGAGCATGATAATCATAAATTAAATCCTTATGCCATGAAATAATGTCTGTAGGTCATGACATGATGTCCGTAGGCCATGAATGATGATGCCTTTGGACTATGAAGCCTTAGGAGCATGGTAAGCAGAAATTCAATTCTTGGGGCATGAATTAATGTCCTTAGTCCATGAAATTGATATCTTTAAACTATGATGTTTTAGGGGTATAATATTTTTTTTTCATGCGATTTTTTAGGCCAAATGCAAATTCAAGTCTTTGGGCATAACATAATACAATTTATGGGCCAATGCAACTTTGGGAACAAGGTGATATTAGTAGACCAAGTGCCATCAGTAAACAATGTAATGTCGATAAGCCATGTAATTTTATTTAAATGGAGGCAATGCGATTTCAATAGTATAATGGTCCTTAAGTCGTTTTCAGAAATAGAGCTTCAAAAGATTTATCTTATAAACTTTAAAGGGACTTTTTGAACCATTTGATAACTTTTGTTATCTAACTTAGGGGTAACTTTAGATAGTTAATGTAGTTAATGGGTTAAAGTGATAATGTAGTTAAAATTTCATATTACTTGTCTTATATCTATTAAGACAAATCGATAGAATTTAATACTGTTAGTACATAATTAGGTTAATATAAGGGGAAGAAGAAAGGGTTGAACGACCTCTACCGTCGGACTGAGCGTCGCTTCATGTATTTAGCACATTACTATTATATTTGGATTGTTAGTGTCTAAGGTGTAATTGGTTATCAAATTATGCTAATGTTGTTTTGATTTTTCCATCACTGGAGACAAGCAATTAATGATAGTGATTAACCATGGTGTCAATCTTTGGGCGGTTGGTATTTGCCACCTGTTAGATTGTAAAGCTATTATGTAAATTGCATTATGTTGCAGTAAACTTTTATTTGGAAAGCACAAAGTATTGTTGGGCATTAGTGGTAGCCAATGATTTCACCAATCATTAGAGTTAGTATATGATTGGTTGAGTTGCCCCTTTCCGTATAGGTTGTGTAATTAGAATTTTTCTAATCACTGGTATTATATTATGATCCATTTTCAATATAAAAGGTAGATAATTAAATGTTATTTGTAGTGTATCACCTAGATATTACTAGAATTATGTTAGTTAAAGGAATTAAGATTCAACTCTAGGCTTGTTTATTTAGTAAATTGATTATAAAATTGAATGGGTTTTTGGGTCTAAGCTAGATATATAGAAATATGGGTGTCTACGGACTCATTTCTTACGAATGTTATATATTGATAGATTTGAAAGGTTCTAAGGCATTGAGGAAGGAAAGAGTAGTGGTGAACTAGCTTGGCTTTGATTCTTCGGGTTAAGGTAGGTTAAGATTTGTTCTATCTAATAGAGAGACTCTTAATAGCAATTGATAGTCATTGAGTAAAGTTATGATATTTTCTATGCACTTAAATGTTGTGGTTTGGTTGACTGATATATTGTTGTGATTGGTCTGCAATCCCAAGACCATGAAATCCATAATTTTGAACTTGATCTCTCAAAGTGATGCGTTGAATAAAGAAGGCTTGGTGAAACATTGGCAATGAAGTGAGAAGTAATGATAAAGAATAATAAATTATATATTATGGATCGGGTGTCACGTTCCAACACGATATTATAGGATCATGTGTCACGTCCAAATATATATATTATTATATTATAGGATCGAGTGTTATGTCCGATACATATATATTATATACTATAGATCGGGTGTCATGTTCCGAGACAATATTATAGGATTGGGTGTCACGTCCCACCCACACACACACACACACACACGCACACACACATATATATATAGGATCGGGTGTTATGTTCCGGCACGATAATAATAAAGGAAAGCATGTTAAAATAATTTAATGTACTCAATTTCAAGTAACCTATCTCCCAAAAGAAGTGTGATATGGAGGCATGAGTCCTCATGTGTATTATTGATATAGTTGATCGGTTGTAGTGACGAATCTAGGAATTCAAGAACATGGGTTCAGCATTACTTTATTTTTTTAAAAAAGGGACAAATGGTGTTGTTGGTTGGGATTGAATGCACCAACTTGTCATTTTGTTAACATGTTCCTTTAACTAGTATTTAATAATCCCTCTGTTTCATATTAAGTGAATTATTGGATCATTTCACACATATTAAGAAAAAAATAAAGATAAAATTTAATCATTTTTTTTCATTTTTACCCTTTTTAAACTCCACACACTCATTTAATGCATCACTTATCTCTCATACAAAACTCAACCATAGAAACTTAATTAATGAAGGGTAAAATTGGAAAAAATTCTCAATACATCCATTGAAAAGTGAACAATCCACTTATTTTGAAACATAAAAGTTCTCTAACAATTAACTTAGTATGAAACAGAGGGAGTATATTTTTTAAGAATTATACAAGTAATATACAAAATCTAATCAGATGACCACGGATTCCCGTGACCCAAAAATAAGGCAAAAGTTCGCCCCTAATCGATTGTGTACTTGTTTCTTGTTGTTGCCACCTATTAAGTGTTATGGTTGATTTCCTGCTATTATTTTATGCATATTGATTCCTATTTTGAGTTGGCCAATGATACCTACTCAGTACATGTTGTCCTTACTGGCCCATACTTGTATTTCTCTTGTTTTGTTTTGTGGAGTGCAGCAAGTATGCCACCGAATTCGACTCGCCCTGATCTCTAGCCAGTCTTCAGCACATCAGGTTCCTGGGTGAGCTATTTCTCTAGATCGCATTGGATCTTATTAGTCTTGTAATGGATTCCTTAGCTTGGGATATAAAACACTTGTTGATTCATTTTGGTGTTGATATTCTTAGATATGGTATTTTGAAATTAGTGCCCTTGATGTGATGACATTCAAATTTTGGGAAACATTAAGTAATAAACTTAGTAATTTTCGGTTATTTCTGCGTATAAGTTAACCTTTCGATTATTATCATATTTTATAAGTCAATTGTTAGTATAGGTTGGGATTTATATCTTTGCTTCGCCCACCTAGGAGGATAAGTGTTGGTTCCTCTCACGGCCCATTTTGGGTTGTGAAAAGTACGCCATGGACGATTTTAAAAGAAGGGAATACAATTTCAGTAGGACATGCAATTTTTAATGTAACTTCAATAGACCATGCAATTTTCAAAGCATTTTCAGTAGGCCAAACGTGAATTCAATTTCATGCAAAAATTTCATCCAATTTTAGTAGGCCAATGCAATTTTATGCAATTTTCAAGCAATTTTTAGTACGCCGAATGCAAATTCAATTTCATGCCTACTTTCATGCAATTTTGGTTGGCCAAATGCTAATTCAATTTCATGCCAATTTTCATACAATTTTGTTAGGCCAAATGCAAATTCAATTTTATGCCCATTTTTATGTAATTTTAGTAGGTCAATGCAAAAACTGTTATTTCAGTTGGCCAAGTGCAAATTACTTTCATGCCAATATTCGTCCAATTTTGGTAGGCCAAATGCAAATTCAATTTCATGCCCATTTTATGCATCTTTAGTAGGCCAATCCAAAAATGCAGTTTCAGTAGGCCAAATGCAAATTCAATTTCATGCCAATTTTATGTAATTTTTAGTAGGCCAATGTAAAAAACAAAAACAGTTTCAGTAGGCCAAATGTAATTTCAATAATTAATTAAAAGCAGGCCGTAATTAAAAAATAAGATAGATTAACCTTTATTAATTGTAAGAAAAGTGACGATTGCTTGCATGATGTGAAGGGGTTACTCCTGACATATATACTAATCTGTTCAAAGAAAAATCATTAGTTTGTAAAAGGAGAGGCTGATCTGTAGCCCTGCATCAACCTGCACATTTTATCCTGAGTATAATATTATTAAGAATTTTGAGTGCCGCTCAAAAAAATTTGCCCCAGCTTAGAAATTCTGATTGCTTGATGCAATGAGAGCTGTTTTTCATGAATTTTTGAGTCACTCTCAAAAATTTTGTCCCACTTTTTATGATTCAATAAACACTATGCTCCTTTAGAAGATTTTTCAGTTCCTCTAAAAAATTTTGCCTCAGTCCATAGTCAAGGGAGGAAATAAGAATTTTATTATGATAAGACCGAACTCTAAAGGAGCCTACATATCCCTCTTAAATGAAAATCAGGTTTGATGTAGTTCCAAATACAAAGTGAAACAATATTAAATAACAATACTTGAAATTAAAAAAATTCAGGCCAGATCTCCTTGTTTATTCTATTGGTGCAGATGTTCCTCTCATAGGACTCACGCAAGGCACCTTTTCCCTCAGACGACACAATTCAAGATTGAACTTCATTTTTTCAACATACTCATTGGTGATTTGGGAGTAGATTGTTGGATGTGTTTGGCGCAGGATCCTTTAAGTGTATGACTTTAGTATTAATCAGGTCTTGAACTTTATCCTTCAAAGCACGACATGCATCAATGGTGTGTCTCTTCAATCTTGAGTGATATGCACAAACCTTATTTGGATCATACCATTTGGATTGAGTGTCTGCATTCAAAGCAGGAATAGGGGTAATATAGCCAGCCTCTTTCAATCTTTCACAGAGTTGACCAGAGGAGTATAGCTTTTGATGGGTTTTCTTTCAAAGTTGGGATGGTTCTATAATTCGATTATCGAGGGGGTCAAAGTGGAGATGTTTGAAAGTATATTGGTTGGGCTTTATATACAGGATAAGTGGGTTGTTCATATTGCGGTAGAGTAGTTTGATAGGGAATGAATTATGGATAAAAGGGAGGAGGGGGGTATGGTGATGTAGGATAGAGAGGGAGAGATGGATTCAGTATTTGGTGTCTTATAGGAGCTTTATTTTCCATCATTACCGAAGACACTTCTTTCTTCTTTCGATTTTCAGGCATACCTCTAGATTGTGAGGCTTTGTTAGTAGCTTGTAAGGCCTCTAGATTGATAATTGTGCCATTTTTTATGCCTTTTTTAATTCTTTCACTCAACTTGATGATGATGGTGAAGTTCTTTTCTGCTACAAGTATCATTCTATCATAATATCGAGGCTCTTAGGCACGAATAAAATAATCATTCATTTGGGATTCCTCCATGGGAGGTTTAGCTCTAGCAGTATTGGACCTCTATCTTATAGCATAATCTTGAAATGACTTACTTGGCTTCTTCTTTAGGTTTTGAATATAGATATGGTCTGGAGCATTGTCAATGTTGGAACCCAAACCTATCCATAAAGTCAGAAGTCAAACCCTCCCATCTTATCCACTTTCATGAGTCTTGTTCAATGTACCATGTTCGAGATTTCCCTGTGAGGCTTCTTATGAAAAATTTCATTCTAATTTTCTCTTTCCTTCCAACTCCCACCAGTTTATCATAATCCATATGTAGATGAGCCTTAGGGTCTCCAGTACCATTGTATAGTTCAAATTTTGGAGGTTTGTATCCCTTGGGTAACTCAACATCTGGTTGCACGCATAGATCTTCATAGCTCAAGCCAATTACTCATCTACTTTCTTCCACATATTGTATTGGATTGGTCAACCTATCCAATTTCTCGATCAGAGATTTAATCAGCATATCCTTTTGAGAAAATTCTAATTTATGGTAGTTATGGATAAAGAGAGTAACCTCGACATATATGGGATTATAGGCGTGAGTTCCACACGCATGGACATATAAGGTGTTGGCAGTGGACTCAAAGGGTATATCTTGAGTATGTGTATGATTTTATGGCTACAATATTGGCTCATAAGTGCTTGATTGATATGGATTTTGATGGTTGCCATTTGAAAATTGGGTGCTTAAGAGTGGTACATAAATAGGGTTGGATTGAATTTGGGAGGTCAAATGAATCAGTGTCAGATGATTTGGGAGGATAGTTTGAGTTGTAGTAATTGGTCATCCCATTCCCAAAAAGGGGTGCTGAAAGAAATGGATAGCCTGGCTAAGTTGGGCATAGTAGCTGTTTCATTTTCCAGTTCTTGGAATTTCCTTTTTAACCTTAAAGTCGGATCATTAGACTAATAATATCTTTTGGAAGTTTCAATTCTTTTGATAGTATTGTTGTCAGCATTCGCCCTTCCTTTATGACTCAAACTTGGAGGAGTAGGAAGAGGTCTTTTTGATCGTGTGTCGTAGGCTAGAGTGCGCAAACAGATCAGCCTTTGGGAAGAGGAAGAAAATAAAAAGTAAAATGAAATAAGAAAGAAAAAAATCAAGTTAGTAACATGATAATTAACACAAAAATAACATATTATTTTGTGAAAATAAGCGTCCTGGATGCAAGGAGCCTTGTCGAGCTAGAGGTGGGCCTAAGATGACACATAACTAATTCACAATAACTAGTTCAAGCCTTAATTTTTTAATTGTAGTTTAGAGTTAAAAAATAAAATAAAAATAAATAAATGAACTATTCATGAATAATAACTATTACAAATTTTGAATGATAAACAACATATATAAACCTAAGGGATGATAGGGTAACAAATGGGGAATAATTCTAGACTTCATGTTCTCCCATATCATGACTTCAAGATCATAAATCTGCAAAAAAAGAATTTTTTTCTTAACTCCTTATAAACGACAATTTAGGCTTGAACTTGTTATTGCGATTCACGTTGACATATAATTTGCAATTTTGTGTAAATTAATGGTGATTGGACCCTTTAGACATAAATAGGGTAGCTACAATTATTGTTGATTGACCCCAGGAGTCAAACCACCTAAGGTTTATGCATGCATGACCTAATTTCGGGGTTGGATATAGCACTATCTTAGTGTTCTACAGAGTGGGTTAGACATGGACTAAGTGTGATCCTATGCGAGAAGCACGTGGCCCCACGGTGTTAAGACCATCCACTATTCACCACGCATCTACTTACTCTCTAAAATTTGAATTTTGAAGAGGAGATGTGAGAAGTGCAAAGGTATGACATCGTGATAAAAAAAAGGTCCCAAGTGGGGGAAAATATGAACAAAAATGATAGTTAAAATAAAACAGTAACAATTAGCATATAATAAAAAAAAAGTAACATATAAGAACAATAATAATCAATTAAAATAGTTAAAGGTTACGGGGTAGGGATTTGGAAGTTAGATACAACAGATAAAGGGGAAGGGAAAAGAACATAGAAAAGTTATGTTAGTGGGGAGAAGGGAAAGTGTAATAACCCAAAAGTTGTGAGATTGAAATGGAACCTTCAAACTCAAGCTAAGTTCTTTCTCAAGCTATTAATCCAAGCTTATTTATATGGTTTAGGGTCATCATAGGTCGCCTACATCAAGCCAAGTTCAAAGGAATTTCATTGTATAACCTTCTCTTAAGAACCAATAGAAAGGGTCAATTTTAAAGAGTCATATCTGTTAGAACAAAACTAACTAGGTGTCTTACAATCTACCAAATTTAAGCTCTTTGATTTAGCTTTCTAATGTACCTGGTTTCACCTTATTCTGAGTTCGAATCAATAAGTTATGCTCATTTTTGTAAAGCCCTCTTGTGTTGTGTTTCCCTCCGTTTTGCTCAGGCAAGCCACACGAGCACCCATCCAGGCCTGTGGCTTCTCACAAACCTTGGGGGATCATGAAATTCCTTCCCAAAATGATATTCCAAGTGTGGAATCACCATCTTGGAACTTGGTAACTTCATATGAACGCTTGTACAGCCCGTGAAGCTTCACATGGTCCGTGGGACCTTCATTGGAAGCACCCTTGTCTTGAAGAAAATTTGCTAAATTTTCTAAGTGTGGTCTCATGGGCACCTATACGGTCCATGAGGCCTCCAATGGAACCTCACTTAGCTTGATGAAATTTTTCTGGAATTTTTCAAGTGTTGGTTCATGGCCAAGTATATGGTCCGTGTGTGTATCACGGACCGTATAGTCCTCTTTGAAACGACGATTTTCAATTTTTCAACTCATTTTATTAATAGAATTTTCATAATTATGGTTTATTCTAAGGGTATTTTGTGACTTTCTATGCTACCTAAAGACCTCCTAATGACCTAACTTTCATTCCTCACATTTAAAATTTCTCTTCAGCCTCTCTCAAAGAACTCTAGTGGGAATTAAGCTTGGCATCAAGGAAGGACTCTTTCTTCACCAATTTTCTTCTTGAATCATCTCTAATAGCTAAGGTAAGTTGGATTGATTCTTGGTCCCTTTCAACCAAGAAGACCCAAAACCCTTCTGACTCAATTTCATGGAATTTTAGCTTACTTTAAATATGGGTTTTCAATATTATTGTTTATTAAATTCAATTAAAGTATAGGCTATGTTTATTTGATGATTTTAAATTAATCTAAGCCTTAATATGATGAATTGCATTGTAGTTATGAAATTATAAATGTGCATGTCCCTTTAAAACTTGATTTATGCATGGGTAATCTATATTTTGATTTAAATGTGAATTTTACTTATGTTTTTACTTGAATTTTATAATGTTTTGTTGATTTAAGTTTGAATCTTACTCATGCTATTCTCATATCATTCATGGGATATGCATTCATGGGCATTGGATGTTATGAAAATTATGAAGAGGGTTAAGCCCATATATGCTTATGAATATGATTTAGATCAAAATATGGTTATGAACAAGAATTGAACATGAATCTAGGAACATGAGTATGATACAAGTTGAACACCATTATGATATAATTTGCTAGTAATATGAACTTGAATTCTACATGAATACGAATTATATGGGTGTGCATATGATATGACATCTTGCATGAGTATGTAACCACAAGTGTGTGTTGATGAAGATGGGCACAACCCTCCCTTTACACAATGCATAGATGAGGATAGGTACAACCTTCGCTATGCGCATAGTTATATGAGCTAAGTGTGTCCGATGAGGACGGGCACAACCCTCCCTTTACACAATGTATAGATAGGATAGGTATAACATTCCCTATACAAAGTCATGTCATGAGTTATGTATTGATGAGGATGGGTACAACCCTCTCTTTACATAATTCAGGCAAGGAGTGACTCATTGAGTGCTAGTATATGTGGGTTATTGCTACTCTAAAGTTTTATGTGATATATTGTGTAGGCTAACATCGCATGCTCGCATACTATTACATTCAAACATAATAATGCATACTTTTGCGTACATGATCTAACCATGTAAGAACAGGAGACTACATTCATCCACCGCTTGATGGCTAGTCGGATTTGAGAAAGTTGTTGTGGTGAGTCCTTTCTTCCAAGGACAAGCCACCATCCATCTACCTTATGTCGCTTCAGTTCATGCTATTATTTATTTTGAGGGTGAGCCAAGGACATGTCTTAGCCCCCATTCTATCCTATGACTAGAGGCATTGTTGGACATCTTGTAGACACTTGTATGGATATATGTTATGTGTTGATGTTTGGAGTTTATGATCCTGGCTCTCTTTTGGATATGACTATTATGATTTGATTATGAGTACTTTGTGTCACGCCCCAAGAGGGTACCCAAGACGTAGCCGGCACCCAGATACTATTGCTAGTCCCCAAGCGAACCACTTGGCCTCATCACGATCATTCAATCAATAAGCTCTACTATCAACGGAAGACATAAAGGATGTAAACGGGCACATCTATCAAATCTCAATTAATAATGTAAATGAAGGGCTAGTAGAAAGAACTAGCTCACATAACAATCAACATCTGACCCTAGTCTATGAAGCCTCTATCACTATCAGGTGGTGCCAATGACAGACCCATGGCTACCTTAATAAGAACAAAACTAAGCAAAGTCTAACTCTAAAGCAAGGTGAAAATAAAAGTAATGAATCCTCCAAAGTAGGGGAGGCTCACCAATCAGCTGAATGTCCAAGATCTTCAAAGATGCACCTATAGATGATCCCCTGTATCTGCATCATAAAATGATGCAACACTAAATGGCATCAACACGTGGAATGTACGATATGTAAAATAGCTAAATGAAGTTAAAATAGGTAGAATAATATAGAAACAATAATCAACTCAGAATAATAACCATCAACATGTCAAATGTCCATCTAAAGAAAGAATAAAGAGTAGACAAATGACCCATCTAACCCATCTTACCTCAACAAATCAAATCAGACTCATCTCAACTCATCTCATCTCATCTCGACTCAGAGTACTCAAGGTGGGAACTTTCTTGAAGTTTCTCTTATCTGACAACAATCACTTATGAGCCATGTAATCACGTTGATGCTGCCACAGCCGTTCCATACTTTCCAAGTAGGGAACGAATCGAATCTACTACGGACCACCAGCAAATCAAACTAGTCCTCTATTACTTCAAGGACTCTATCAAGAGGGAACCACAATGAGATGTAATGGTTCTAATCCTCACCTATGCTTGGCTACATAGTTTGACGAGTACGAATTGGATTAACTCTTACTCTTTTCGTGCTCGATACTCCTCCCAAGACTCAAATGTTCATAAGGCAATCAATCCCATCAAATCATCTCGATCAACACATCTCAAATCAGCCTCATGGAGGCACTCATCATTCAATCAGTCTCATTGGGTATTACATCATCTCCCCCTTGGGATCATTCATCCTCGAATGATGAGTAAAGGTAGATATCAAGGCACGAATAAGCTCAAGCTTATCTCAACATTCACATCTATCAATCAACTCTCGACTCTTTCTTAATCATCAATCAACCCTAATCGAAGTCAAAAATAGACAATCAACTAAAGAAAAGACAATCAATTTAGTTAAGGGTAAGGAAATTACCTTCAACATTCTCATCACTTGGCACGAATAGGTGTGTATACTTTGCTTTCATCTCTTCCTCAGCTTCCCATGTGGCTTCTTCAACGAATTGATTTCTCCACAGGATTTTGACTAAAGCTATCTCTTTGGTTCTCAACTTGCAAATCTGACGATCAAGAATTTGGACCGGAATTTCTTCGTAGGTGAAGCTATCCTTCACTCCAATGCTCTCCATAGGGATCACCAAGTTTGGATCTCCCAAATATTTCTTCAATATCGACACGTGGAACACTGGATGGATTTCGTCTAACTTGGAAGGCAACTCTAGTTCACAAGCAACCTTCCCAATCCTCTTCACAATTTGACAAGGTCCAATATAACATGGACTCAATTCCCCCTTCTTCCTAAATCTCATGACACCCTTCACAGGTGACACTTTCAAGTATACCCAATCATTTACCTCAAACTCCAAATCTCTCCTCCTCACATTGGTGTAGGATTGCTGGTGACTCTGTGCATTCCTTAACCTTTCTTTAATGACCTTAACCTTCTCCATTGATTGATGGACAATATTAGGCCCAATCAACTCCACTTCCCCAACCTTGAACCACCCAATCATTGATATATATCTCCCCCCATATAAGGCTTCATAGGGAGCCATCTGAACGCTTGCATGGTAACTATTGTTATATGCAAATTCAATCAATGGTAGGTGATCATCCCAATTTCCTTTGAAATCAAGAACACAGGCTCTCAACATATCCTCTAACGTGTGAATGGTATGCTCTGCCTGACCATCTATCTATGGATGAAAGGCTATGCTCAAATTCACTTTCTTACCCAATCCTTTCTAGAAAGATCTCTAAAATTGGGAGGTGAATTGAGCTCCTCTGTCTGAGATGATGGACAAGGGAACCCCAGGCAACCTCACAATCTCCTGGATGTACAACTTGCCATACTCCGCTGTAGTGTTCATTATCTTAACTGCTAAGAAGTGAGTCGACTTTGTCATCCTTTCCACAATCTCCCATATTGAATCATATTGCTTTCGAGACCTGGTAGACTAGTAACGAAGTCCATATTGATCATCTCCCACTTCTATTCAGGAATCTCAAAGTTTTGAGCTAAACCACATCGCCTTTGATGCTCAACATTCACTTGCTAACAATTCGAGCATTTTGAAACAAACTCAGCAATATCCCTCTTCATTCCGTTCCACCAATAGAATTCTCTCAAGTCATGGTACATCTTGGTAGAACCAGGATGAATGAAATATCTAGTGTTATGTGCTTCAGCCATGATTCTATCTCGAATACCATCAACATCTCGCACACAATCTACTCTAGTATCTCATCACTCCATATCCCCCTTTGGAGAAGACCATCACTTTCTGTTTATGGACGGCCTCCATTAATTGGAGTATGAAAGGATCTTGGTTTATTTTTATTTCATCTCTGACGCCAAAGATGAAGCAAACCCATTCTGAACATTAATTCCTCCCTCATCACTCTTCTCAAGTTGAACTCCTAATTGGGCTAATCGATGCACTTCCTTTACTAGCTCCTCATTTTCTTCCTCAACATGGGCTATGCTACCTATTGACAACCTGCTAAGAGCATCAGCAACAATGTTAGCTTTACCTAGATGGTATAGAATGCTCTTGTCATAATCCTTGAGCAACTCCAATCATCTCCATTGTAGCAGGTTGAGCTCTTTCTGACTGAAGACATACTGCAAGCTCCTGTGGTCGGTGAACATGTCCACATGCACTCCATACAGGTGGTGCCGCCAGATTTTAAGTTCAAACACCACCGTTACCAACTCAAGATCATGGGTTAAATAGTTCCTCTCCTGAATCGTAAGTTTTCTAGAAGCATAGGCTATCACCTTCCCCCTCTGCATTAGCACGCATCCCAATCTAACTCTTAAAGCATCATAATAGGTTACAAAATCTTCCATCACAATAGGCAAGGTTAGAACTGGTGTAGTAGTCAGTTTAGTCTTCAACTCTTGGAAGTTTTTCTCACATTCGTCGGACCACTGAAACTTGACCTTTTTCTATGTCAATTTAGTTAATGGCGCGGACAGGGAAGAAAATCCCTCAATAAATCTATGGTAGGAGCTTGCTAACCCCAACAAACTCCTTATGTCAGTTGGAGAGGTCGGTCTGGGCCAATTGTTAACCACTGCAATCTTTTGAGCATCTACTCGAATACTGTCATCGGAGACAATATGGCCTAGGAAAGCCACAAACTTAAGTCACAATTCACATTTCGAGAATTTTGTATACAACTTGTGGTCAATAAGTGTTTGGAGAACAATTTTGAGGTGATTTGCATGTTCCTCTTCATCTCTCGAATACACCAAAATGTTATCGATGAACACAGTCACAAACATATCAAGATACTGTCTGAACACCCTATTCATCAAATCCATAAAGGCTGCAGGTGCATTCGTCAACCCAAAGGACATGACCAAGAACTCAAAATGATCATATCTAGCACTAAAGGCTGTCTTTGTTATATCACATTCCCTCAATTTCAACTGATGGTAGCAAGATCTGAGGTCTATCTTTGAGAAACAAAAGGCACCCTGAAGTTGGTAAAACAAATCATCTATCCTTAGGAGAGGGTATTTGTTCTTTATTGTGACTTTGTTCAGTTGCCTATAGTCAATACACATTCTGAGAGACCTACATTTTTTTCATACGAACAGCACAGGGACACCCCAAGGAGAAACACTTGGCCTTATGAAGCCCTTCTCTAACAAATCTTTAAATTATTCTTTCAACTCTTTCAACTCACCGGGGGCCATCGTATAAGGTGGAATTGAGATAGGCTGGGTATCAGGAAGAATATCAATCCCAAAGTCAATCTCCCTATCAAGAGGGACTCCGGGCAGATACACAAGAAACACTTTCGGAAACTCATTCACAATCGGGACTTACTCAAGAGTAAGAGAATGAACATCATCAAATTTAACTCTCAAAAGGTGATAGATACAACCCTTAGCAATAATCTTTCTGGCACTAAGATATGTGATAAAACTTTCCTTTAGGTGCTACGAAATCACCCTTCTACTCTAGAATCAGTTCATTCGAAAATTGAAACTTAACAGTTTGGGCTCTACAATCAACGGAGGCATAACAAGTATGGAGCCAATCAATGCCAAGGATCAAATCAAAATTAGTCATATCTAACTTAATCAAATCTACGATAGTATCCCTATAATGGATGGACACTACACAAGCTCTATAGACTCTTTCAGCCCCAATAGACTCACCCACGGGAGTAGAAACATCAAAAGGTTCAACAAGACTCTCAGGGGTTCTATCAAATCTACTAGCCACATAAGGAGTTAAAAAAGATAATGTGGCATCAGGATCCATCAACACATAATGATCAATAGAAAAGATTCGAATCATACCTATCACAACATTTGGGGAGTTCTCCTAATCATGTCGACTACCCATGGCATACAAACGGTTTATAGTTACGCTTGTGCCTGATGTAGTACCTCTCTGATTATTTTTAGTTGGCGGGGCTAGTGCAGAAGATTGAGTTCGGTTAGCCCACAGCGTACAATCTCTCTAATAGTGACCTGCTTGGCCACACTTGTAGCATACATCACTTCCCTCGCGGCATTTACCCACGTTAACTTGCCACATGTACCACTGGTGGTTTACCTCGTGAACCCTAAGCCACACTAGCTTGTGACTAAGACCCATAGTCTCTAAAATTTTAGGACCTCTGATCATTTCTAACTCTAGGAGCAAGTGCACTAGCAGATAATGGTGCTGGAAATCGGTTACCGTTGCCTTTTTTCCCAACCTCATGGCTAGATGTTTTAGCTTTCTTACGTCTAAACTCCTCTCTATCATGTTGCCTCTCCTCTTAGCTTGGTGTACAAAGGTTATCAGTCTCTCAATGTCCATGTCACTCACAATTATTGCTCCCCTCCCATCTCTCTTTGGCCCTCTATTTAACCCATCAACATATATTCACATCCTCCCCCTTATATCAGCAACCATGTCTGGAGCATAGTAAGACGGTTGCGTAAACTTCAGCACATACTCTTGCATAGTCATGAAGCCCTACTTCAAGTTCAAGAACTGTCATGCCCCAAAGTCCCATTAAGGCGGCGTGGTACCCGTTGCCAATAAGGCTTGGGAGAACCAACCTATACCCATGTAGTTTCTACACATATTATAAGGGGTTTCCTAGTTCATGCATAAATGGACTGCTTCCATCCTTGAGGCGAACCAAGAATCCACAATTAAGATGGCAATTGATCCGAACAAGAGGCATACCAATGGAGACAAAGTCACAACCACAAGAAGGACAAAGTCCACAATGATGTCAAGTGATCAGTAACCCTCGCGGGAGGATGCCACTAGAAATCTCCTACCATTGCCTCTCTTCGCTCCCTTGGGAAGAAGCACCCCAAGAAAGCTTCCTCGAACATAGCCCATGTCAGCACTGGAGCATCCTCTCCTCTACCCTTCTTCCGTTGATCATACTAAAGTCTGGAAACACCCTTGAGTTGGTAAACAGCCAATTCCACTCTATCAGCATCAGCCACATGCATCACTTGGAACACTTTTTGAAGCTCCTCCACATAGTTCTCAAGATCCTCGGTAGATGCAGACCCTGTGAACTTAGGGGATTCATCCTCAAGAATTCCTCGACTCTAGAAGTGTCATGGGCATCTTGTCGGCTCGATCCTTGACTCGTAGCAGGTGCTGTGATAGCCTGGGCTAGAGTTTGAATAGTCTGTTGTAGCTCAACATTGGAGACCTCATCTTGCGGGGGCTGCGCAACAGGGATAGCCTGTTCCACGGGCTCCTCATATCCTTGAGGCTCAGGTGGGTTAACATTCTGTCTAGCTGGACGTCCTCTACCTCTGGCAGCTCTCCTGGGAGGCATGTTCACAACTCTATAGTATGCAAAGCATGAATTAGAATCGATATTTCATAGAGCATAACTCCATCGTATGATTCAAAACATGAAAGAAGTGAAACAATTCCAACTATCCTATAGCCTCCTGCTTATCAAGTGTGGTGGACAACACACCCATAAACAAGACTCTACTGGACAGGCTTCATAGACAACCTAGGACACTTGAACTTGTGCTGTGATACAAAGTTTGTCATGCCCTAGGAGGGTAGCCAAGACGTGGCTGGCACTCAGAGATTATTACTAGTCCCCAAGAGAACCACTTGGCCTCATCACAATCATTTAATCCATAAGCTCTACTATCAACGGAAGACATAAAAGATATAAATTTTCAGATCTATCAAATCTCAATTCATAATATAAATAAAGGGCTAGTAGAAAGAACTAGCTCACAGTCATAACAATCAACATTCGACTCTAGTCTATGAAGCCTCTATCACTATCAGGTGATGCTAATGATAGACCCATGGCTACCTCAATCAGAATAAAGCTAAGCAAAGTCTAACTCTAAAGCAAGATGAAAATAAAAGTAATGAATCCTCCAAAGTAGGGGAGGCTCACCAATCAACTGAACGTCCAATATCATCAACGATGTCCCTATTGATGATCTCTAATCCCTGTAACTGCATCATAAAATGATGCAGCACCGAATGGCGTCAGTACGTGGAATGTACAGTATGTAAAACAGTTGAATGAAACCAAAATAAGTAGAATAATATAAAAACAACAATCAACTCAGAATAATAACCATCAACATGTCAAGTGTCCACCTAAAGCAAGAATAAAAAGTAGACAAGTGACCTATCTAACCTCATCAAATCAAATCAGACTCATCTCAGATGGCATCTCAACTCATCTCATCTCATCTCGACTCAGAATACTCAAGGTGAGAACTTTCTGGGAGTTTCTCTTATCCAAGAATAATCACTTATGAGCCAGTGATTGTACAACAATCACGCTAATGTTACCACAGTCGTTCAGTATTTGCTAGATAGGAAACGAATCGAATCCACTAGGGACCACTAGAAAATCAAACTAGTCCTCTATTCTTTCAGGGACTCTATCAAGAGGGAACCACAATGATATGTAATGATTCTAATTCTCACCTACGCTTGGCTACGTAGTTTGAAGAGTACGAGTTGGATTAACTCTTACTCTTTGGTGCTCGATACTTCTTCCAAGACTCAATGCTAATAAGACAATCAATCCCATCAAATCATCTCGATCAACACATCTCAAATCAGCCTCATGGAGGCACTCATTATTCAATCAGTCTCATAGGGACTCTCATCATCTCATCAATCAACATCTCAATCAATAGCTCAAGGCTTAGAACATTTATTAGGGAACAATCGAATAGATAAATCATTACAGTTCATTTAGGAAGACTCATGGACCATCAAATACTATTAACCTATTATCATTCACATATTCACTTTAACAATCTCTAACATTCTCAATCTAGGCTCTGGACTCAATCCCTATCTTTGTTCATGCAATCTTTATGAAATAATAAGTAGAGTTTATGCAATAATTCAGGTAAAAACATCCAGTTAAAGAAAAAAGTTTATGATGATCATCAAACATATGAAAATACATGTAACAATATAGTTTTCAAGAATTAATCAAGAATTATGCATGTATACTCATGAACTTTCAACTTTCTTTTGAGACCATTTATGGGGCATATGAGAGAACAATCTCATGTTTTTAGTTTAACATTACATACCTAGGATAAAAGCTCCAATGATCAATCTTCAAGAATTCACCTTGAATTTCCCCCAATCAAGCTTCTCTCTTCTCTTCTCTCAAGCCCTGATCTTTCAAGTATTTAGAAAAGGACTTAGAATGGGTCTAAGACCCTATTTACACATCAAGATGACCTACCTTGAACATATTGTGTGTTTACGAGGGGTTGAGAATTGACTGGAATGGCCCGCACAAACTTAAAAGAAATTTTTCACCTCGGAAAAGTGGGTCCGCGACGGGACCCATCGTGCTTACGTGCATTTTATTCTGGAAATGTTCTGAATGAGTTTTCTAATCTCTATAGAACAATTTTGAAAAAAAATAAGTGTGCATCCGCGACAGGGGCGTGATGCGCCTCTGTCGCGCATCAACATTGGAATTCGTTTTCGGATCAAAACATTATTTTTTGATCTGATTGTTTTTCATTTCTTCACTCAATTTTTTGTGTTGATCACAAATCTGGTCTTGGATTTCCAAATGGATCATGGGAAGATACGTTATGCGTACATCGCTACTCTAAGGGTTTTTTAGTAATTTTACTGAGTGTTAAACTTTGATGAGATTATATTATGTAATGTAAATTGGAAGTCCTAAGTCCCATATTTCCCCATAGCGTGAGTCCTACTTTCGCGACCTTAGAATTATGTGTTTACTATTTATATACGCTTTCGAACCAATGATGTGAATAAGGATACGTTGAGGCTTGTTTGGGGACTCTCGGATTCCCATTCGACATATCACTACTAGACCCTTGGTCCGAGTCATGACAGAAAGGAAGGGAGGATGTTAGTAGGGAGGGGAGCAGAGAATAACAATATTAATAGGGAAGGAAAAAGGGGAAGGAAGGGGTAATGTTAGAGGGGAGTAGGAAAGAGCATAAATTAAAAAGGAAGGGAATAACAATAAGATGGGACAAAGGGAGAAAGTAAAAGGCAAGCATAAATTAAAGGGGGAAAAGGGAAGAACAGTTAAAGTGAAAAGGGGAGAAATTAAGGCAATAACAAGTAAATCAATTAAATTAAGAAGACTCACATTGAAATAATCAAAGAAAGGGAAAAGGGAGAAGGATTAGCATGCATTAAAACTCACACAAAATAAGTTATGGTTAGAGCCTAATATCCCCAGCAGAGTCGCTATTCTGTTGCGCCCTATTTTTCGCAAAATGGGTCTCACAACGTCAGGACAACTTTTTTGGGATTTGAGAGTTGAAGAATCAACACCTAATGATTTGAGGTGCATTAAGAATCCATTCTAACCAAATAAAAGAAAATTAAGCCACCAGAGAACGGGTAAGAGCTCAAATTATCTCCAAGGTAAGGTGTTAAGCACCCTTTGAGGTCCATAAAGGTGGGTTCCGGCCATATCTCGAGTCTTTATGTGGGGGTTAAAACAAATAAGGTATCTATTTTTAAAATTATCCTAATTAATTCTAAGTGACAAAATATATACGATAGTAATTAAACAGATAAATGGAACCAACTAAATAACTATCTACCCCAAATATTTAAAGAGACTAAGCGATTTTTATATCCCTCGAATCAGTACTCAGCTTTTATTTTCAGAAGACAAAATCAGATTTTGTCATTTTATAGCTCACCCGACTTGTTTAAGTCGAAGGATAAAAACCAAGGCTTTGTCCGATTTAAGCTCAAATTATTTCACATCATATCATAAGGTCCTATTTACCCCTACCCCTCCTAGGTTGATTTATAGTTAACGTAAAAGTGCATTAAAGAAATGAAAAGTTCTAACGTTTCCTAAGAGGTGCCTATCGTCCCACCTTAACGTCCAAGAGGCATTGGACTTCTAAATTAGGTAGGTTCTGACCTTACAAAATTCAAGGCTCCTGATTGACACATCGTCAACAAAACAAGTAAGACGAGTAGTTAGTACATAAAATCTCGAATTTACCTCTAAACAAATTTAAAAACCCAAATAAATTGTGAAAGACGTTAATATATTAAATGTGCCATAAAATAAGCTTGATTAGTTTTAGTGAAAATTCTTGACCGTTGCTTAAAATATGAAAATATTTACCAAGGTTAAAAGTGTTAAATCCTATGAGCATATTTTCTATATGATAAGAATATATTTAAAGAATATTTATTCTCTCGGCCCAAAAAAATTACTTAAAAAAGAAAAATCTTATAACTAAAATTTTTCAAATCATGATAATGGAAAGTTATTTAAACTTATGGACGTAATCATAAAGTAACCTAAAAATTTTATTTTAAAAAATTATAAATGTTTGTCAAGCAATGTTACTTTAAAAACTTGGATTAAAAGAAATTCCATAAGCATGTACAACATAATTTCTAAAATATCTGAATGTGATTTTTGAAAATAATCTCAACATAACCTATTAAAAATTATTTAATAAATCTTATGAGCATGATAAAGTTATTATTTAAAACCTGTGAGCACAAAAATTTTAATTAAAGAATATATTAGGAATGGCTGTTAGAATTTTCAAAAAAAAAAAAAATGATGATTTCAAAAATTAAAAATAGACAAACAAGAATAGGCAAATTATTTTAAAAAATCCATATAATATTAAAAGGTATTAGATTTAAGTGGCTTACTTGGACAACTTTTTAATTTTAAGAAAAACTTTTCGAGAAGGGAATCATATGAATCACAATTCAATAATGTTAAGCATGATAACTATGACTAACTACTTAAATCACATAGACATGCTTTTCAAATACACATAGATCATAATTAAGTGGATAAAATAAAGTAGTAGTACACACATTCTCCTCCACCTGTTCCCCAAATTTTATTATATAGCGTTTAAATGGTTATAAATCAAAAAATAAAAGAATACAAGATAATGAAAAGTAAATAAAGTCATCTGAATCTATCCCTAGCAAACTCTTTAAATCTTCAACGGACTAAAGATACTCCTAAGATAAACACTAGATGAAATATGATATTTAAGAATAAACAAAAAATATATATCCATAAGGAGATTGAAGACCAACCTGAATACTTCTACAAAATATCAACATTCGCTCATTGATACATCAAGTTCGCGAGAATTTCGAGGATTCCGAGTAATACTTGTGTCAAAGAGGTTTTTGGATCAGAGTAAACCAGCAATGGGGAGACAAAATTCAAAAGTAGGCCAAAGTGTCACAAATATCGCTATTTAAATAATCAGAAAGTAATGAAGTGAAAAAAAAATGTAGTATATGATGTCTTGATGTGTCTGAGTGTTAGAGAAAATTCGTATAGAGTGTCCGTAAAATTCTGTTACTATCCCAAAGAATGAAAAAGAGCCTGATCTATATAGCAACTACAAAGAATGAAAAAGAGTCTGGCCTATATAGCAACTACAAGCAAATTAATCAAGATAAAGAATCAATTAGGAGTGATTTTTTGGAGATATTATTTCCTTAAACTAACAAGAAGGCCAATCAAGACGAAAAAGATCAGTGAGATTTTTTTTACTAGATATAGATAACAATCTCTCCTAATTTAAATAAGAGACAGAGGAGGAATACAATAATCTGAGAAAGGTCAAATCTGATACCCATATATTACATATATTCACAAACTTATTTTCAGCCATTTTCCATATAACACTAGTAAGAATATGACCAATTTAAGTAAGGCAAAGAGAAATAATTATTCAATTCAAGTTTTACCCAAAATAATAAACGTAATCAACCATTTTGATCCATAAGTCGGAATTATACCATAACTGAGCAAATCATCCAAAGAAGAGACAAGAAAAGAATAAATTTTAACAAGAATCAAGGAATTATACATCTAAATTAATGGAAACCAATAGAGTCAAAGCTAATTTAGACGGAAAGGAGAACACATCAAATGGGTATAAAGTCAATAATTTCTAGTATCAAACTTATGAAGGATTCATAACTATATCATAGTATTCGCGTAAGAGTTCAGGAACTAGAAACAACAAAAATAAAAATCATGTGAATCGATGGACATCCTAATCAGTCACAAGAATAAATAGCTGAGATAACATACAAATCAACTTAAAAACATGTTGAGACATGCCCATAAAACTAATCTTGACCTCTATAATTTCAATCGGAGTGGTGGGTTTGCCGGAAAGAATGGAGGAAGAGAAGGATTTTGGTTTTCATGGTCATTGTTTTCCAGCAAAAAAGGGGTTCGTCGGTGGGAGAGAAATGGGAGAAAAGAGGTGGTGGGATGGTGGGTGCATGTTTACTGGTGGAGTTAGACACGACTGTTTTGGAGTTTTCCAGCGGTGAAAGTGTAAGGACTCGGATTTTTTATAGCTTTAGTGATGCTTGAGATTTGCTTTCCGAAAGTTTTGGGTCAAGGTGACACCTTATAGGACATCCAAGTTCGATCTAAGTTCACTTTCAATCCTTCAACTCAAGTTTATTTATGTTATTTAAGGCCATCATGGGTCTCCTACATCAAGTCAAGTTCAAAGGAATTTTATTGGCTAAGTTTTTCACTAGT
The DNA here is from genome assembly GCA_026153255.1 of Solanum medicagineum. Lineage (NCBI taxonomy): Eukaryota > Viridiplantae > Streptophyta > Magnoliopsida > Solanales > Solanaceae > Solanum > Solanum medicagineum. Next base: position 1,478 of record JAPFFP010075531.1, on the reverse strand, counting down.
ACCGATAGAAGGGTCAACTTTAAATGGGCATACCTCTTATCACAAAAGGAACTGGGTGTCCCACAACCTATCAAATTAATGCTCTTTGAATTAGCTTTCCAGCGTACTTGGTTTCACCTCATTTAGAGTTCGGATGAAAAAGTTATGCCCGTTTTCGTAAAGCTCTCCTATGTTGTGTTGTCACCATTTTTCTAAGTGTAATGACCCAAAAAAAAGTGCCTGAAAATGTGCCTCGGAAGTGCCTGAAATCGTAATTTCCATATATCTGAAAATTCATGTGTGATATCAAAAATCCGACTTCATATTCTTGTTCAGGGGGTCAAATTTAGGTGGAAAGGGGTCTAATCCTGATTTTAGAGCGAACGATTCACAATTTCAAAATTCAAAGTGGCAAACTCCAGTAGCATTTTTGTGTCACTAGCGAGACGCGCCAGTGTTATTTTTCTGAGTAATTTTGTCCAGTTTTTCTATCTCAGTCCAAGGCTTTTGGGTCTTGAGCCTAAGCCTTCCCACACGAGAAAATACATATACTTATTCATTTTTCACCCTCATATCATTCTAAGCATTCCCCAATACTCACTCAAATACTTAGGATTATGTTTCTCTCAAGATTCAAGTGCCAAAACCCCCTCCAGATCTTAAGGAATTCAACCAAGCTTCAAGTCTTCATCCCCAATCTTCATCAAGGTCATCTCCAAAGCTAAGGTATGTGGGTTTCTTTCATGAGTTCCTTCCACCCATGATGTCCAAGCCTCCTTTTACCCTAATTTGCATGATTTAAAGATGTTTTACTCATGGATCTTATTTATTATGAAAATCACTACACACTATATCGAGCTTATGAAATTATGACTATTTTACTATGATTTGAGCTATGAATCTAAGATCTATTGTAAGATTTGATGAAGGGTTTTGATACATATTACTTTAGGGTGTTACCAAGTATCTATTGAATGTTTACATTAAAATTTCTTGCATGATTTCACTCCTGAATTGCATGGTTTTACATTCACACTATACACCCTCTAAATGTTTGATAAATGGTCCGGTTATGGTTTAATTGAAGGACCTATGCATGTCTTGTGAGTTGAATAACTATATGATGGTGAAATGAGGATGAGATGATGATGAAATGATGACGGAATGATGATGAAAGGGAATGTATGTATATGATGATGAGAGGAGTGTATATATATATATATGATATTATCTCTATAGTGTTGCAGATGACCAAGCCTAACTCGTGGGGTTGTAGGCCCGGGTAACCTTATTGAGGGGTTAGTACCTTGATCGCCTAATTCGGGGGGTAGTAGGCCCGGGTAACCTTGTTGGGGGTTTGTACTCATCAACCTTGTTGGGGGTCTGTATCCATCAACCCGTTGGGGGGGGGGCAGTTTGTACTCCATCAACTCATTGGGGGGTTTGTACTCCATCAACCTTGTTGGGGGGTTTATACTCCATTAACCTCATGAGGGGGT